>NLAO01001946.1:0-26886 GCA_002370835.1 Metschnikowia continentalis | reverse complement strand
TAAACGCCGTATCACCATTGTAACAATCGGACTGAGAGGCTTCATAATACCTTCATAGGCAGGGTCCTGCCTATGGCGGATCTAACAGAATCAGTCTGTAAGAAATATCACCAAACTTGGTCTGACCCTTCTAAACTTTCTTGAACCTTTTCAGGACTCTTTGTTCAGTATAATGCTGATTTCAAAGTCTGTCTCTGTCTCTGTCTCTGTCTCTGTTTCCGTCTGTCTCTGTTGCTGTCCAGTCCAGTCTCAGTCACTTAAAGACGTTAACTCTGGTTACTATGTTCATTCACCCATAATTCTCAAAAGGGAGAAATCTGGCTACTTAAGTAGTTGACAGGGAATCGTCTATTCAACCGTCGTTGCTAGGTTTAAGTGGGAAAACTCTTCACATTCATCCTGGTCCTTGAGTTCATCACATTCTCCTGGTACCTCTGGTTCATCACATTCTCCTGGTCCTTGAGTTCATCATATTCATCCTGGTACGTTGTGCAATGATGGTGGAGACGTGGCACAGTGGAATGGCCATTATTAGGATTAGATAGCTTAGGCTCAAAATACTGAAATAGGTAGAGCACTATCGATAGTGGATCTAACAATACTACTCACTCCACTACTATACTCACTCTACTACTATACTCACTCTACTACTATACTCACTCTACTACTATACTCACTCTACTACTATACTCACTCTACTACTATACTCCAATTGTTATACTCCCGTTACGTCAGGTACTCTAGTTACTATGTTCATTCGCCGATGATTCCTCCGAGGGAGAAATCTGAGGTGCTTATATAGTTGTAAGAGAAGGTGCGCGCTGGTGGCTGGCTGGTGGCTGGCTGGTAGCGCGCTAGTTTGAAGGCCTTATATAGTGTTTTTCAAAACTATTCAAACCAGAGCGACAAAACTATTCAAACCACCGTGACAAAACGTTTTGAACCAAGAAGACAGAATGGTTTAAACCAAATGGCATAATGTTTCACACCAACTTTCATTAGAATTCAATATTCTGAAATATCTTAAATCTGGACGATTGCCTCTTATGTACTACATTTGGGACAGAAGTCTTGCAGTATTAATCAAGAATGAAAAACGGATGGAACTGAACTGGTTTCCTTGTTATCCTGTATACAACAACTTGTTAGGGGTGTACGAAACTTTTTGAATTGTTTTTCAAAAGTATTCAAACCAGCGTGCCAAAATGATTCAAACCAGTGCGACAAAATGGTTCAAACCAGCGTGCCAAAATGATTCAAACCAGTGCGACAAAATGGTTCAAACCAGCGTGACAAAATGTTTCGTACTCCTTCGTGAAGTTTTTCAAACCAAATGGACAAGTTGTTGTATACAGGATATTAAGGAAACCAGTTCAGTTTCGTCCGTTTTTCACCCTTTTTTGAAACTTTACCCTTGATTAATATTGCAAGACTCCCAAATGTAGTACAAATATGAGGCAATCGTCCAGATTTAAGACTTCAGAATATTGAATTCGAATAAAAGTAGGTGTGAAACATTATGCCATTTGGTTTAAACCATTCTGTCTTCTTGGTTCGAAACGTTTTGTCACGGTGGTTTGAATAGTTTTGTCGCTCTGGTTTGAATAGTTTTGAAAAACACAGTACAGATCAATTGTGAAGAGAGATCACTAACATCTAGTTTAGAAAGAATACAAGCGATCTAGAATGACCACTGAAGCACCATACTTGAGAGAGTTATTGGAGTCCAACGTCATAACGCTTCCTGATTATACGAGGGTTTATACGAACAGTGTTTTTCAAAACAGTGTTTTTCAAAACTATTCAAACCAGCGCGGTAAAACGATTCAAATCACACTAGCAAAAAGTTTCGTAACCCTTCGCACAGTCTTTCAAACCAAATGGCATAATGTTTCACACCAATTTTTATTAGAATTCAATATTTTGAATCTTGAATCTGAAACCTTAAATCTGGACGATTTCCTCATATGGTACTACATTTGGGAAAAAAGTCTTGTAGTATTAATCAAGGGTGAAAAACGGGGGGAAATGAACTGAACCCTGTTTCCTTGTTATCCTGTATACAACAACTTGTTAGGGGTATGTGTTTGGTTTGTTTAATTTTGCTAGTGTGTTTTTTTAATTTTGATAAACACTGTACAAAGTCTCAGGCAGAGAGGCTTCATATCCTAAATGGGTAGGGCACTACCTATGGTCCTATGGTAGATCTAACATCCCGCCCTCAAGCCTCGATGTCAATTTAGTTGTCCATAAAAAGACCATGATTATGAGTAAATCCTGTTAGAGTTGTGTGACATATGGTATTATGACACCAGATCGTATATTGGTGAATTCAGTTTATGGATGTTCTGATGATTTCAGTTTACGGATGTTCTGATGATTTTAGTCTCCAGATTTTTTGATGATTTCAGCTGGTGAATGTTCTGATGATTTTAGTTTGCGGATTGTTCGGCGGAGCTTTGTGAAGAACTGATAAGAGTTTGTAGTCAGTGATTGGTGACTCGACTTTTGTAATTTCGTGAGGATCTGCGAACTTTGAGCGAATTTTTTATGAAACGTGAGAATCTTTGACATTCGAGGAACTAGTGATTCAGTTTTTGGAGACACTTTCAGCGTATGTCTATTGGATTTTTGACTGGTTGGACTTTTGACTGGTTGAATGTTTGACTGGTTGAATTTTTGACTGGTTGAATTTTTGACCGGTTAACTTTTTTTGGAAGCGAAATTTCTTATTTTCTGGTCAATTTAATTTAGCTTTGATGAAGGAAGCTTAGTGGGACGCTAGGACTACGGTGAGACTGCGATTGAGGGTTTCAGCAATGTAACAGAATCGCGACGGAGAAAATTAATCAGAATATGGATTGGGGAGAAAATTAATCACAACTATGGATTGAGGAGAAAGTTAATCAGAACTGTGTTCGGGATGGTGTGGAAGTCCGAGTACTGAGTTCGTATTCTCCCACAGCTAGGAGAGATTTCCAGTCTTAGTAAAAAGATTGAGGAAAAGATAGAGGCAAGTATGAAGTCACCACCGTGTCTACAACATATTTGCTAAGGACCGGACATGGTTAATCAGTATGATCGGGGCAACAGAGTGTAATGAGCCAGGCAAATTGATTATCAAGGATTACCTGCAAGCTTCGAATGTTAGACTCACTACCCAATACATGTCCACGGAAGCCTCCAGGAGTCGTTTGACAGTAAGTTTGGTGGATCAGTGAGAGCCTAGAAAAATATTCGATGACAAGAAAGTAAAGCTCAGGCGTTCTGGTGTCATCAACAACGCTAAGCGGGACAAGGGTTATCGTCTTATAATCCGTTAAGCTCATAACCTGTGGATTATTTAAAGCATCTTCCGCAACGATAGTTATGGTACCAGGTAGAGGTGGACCATAGATTAACCATGGTGTGATGTCCAGTGGACAGTTGCTGAGACACTGTCCTCATAGTCTCGTCAAGGTATGAAAACACTTCAGGGGTGTTTACTCAAGAGAGGCAAAGATAGAGCCAAAGATAGAGCCAAAGATAGAGCCAAAGATAGAGCCAAAGATAGAGCCAAAGATAGAGGATAGAGCCAAAGATAGGTGTCGGGGTCCACCAGTAAATAGTTCCGGAACACTGGGAAATATCACTTGTACATGGAGGACCACTTAATGGAAGCGATTGTGATTGTGATTAAAATTATCTTATGGGTAGTGAGCCATTCCAAGATGTCGAAGTAAGAACGTAAAGTGACTCATGAAGCAATGTCATTGCAGTTCAACGGTATAGGTATGGGCAGTAAGCTGACTATACTACACTACTACTATATTATACTACTATACTCTACTACTCTACTACTACACTACTGTTCGTTACTTCAATGCTGCTCTACTATACTCCAATACTACTACTATACTCCAATACTACTCTACTATTGTTATGTTCTTTATAACGTGTCTTAACCTAAACTTGTGTTCGTTGATGGTTCCTCAATGAGAGGAACCGAAGCGGTTTATATAACTTTGAGACGGTTCCACGTTTCTCTCAAAGGTATATAAGCCACTCCGACTCCTCTCTTTGAGGAACCATCAACGAATATAAGAAGTTGGGCATAGATGTATTAAAGAACATAGCATATAGTATAGTATAGTATAGTATATGTTAGACCTACCATGGGTAGACACACTTCCCATAGAGGTATCTTTCGAGCCTACGAATGCCAGTGACTCATCCAAAGCTTCTTAACCCGTGACCTGGCCTCATCAATTCACCTTACCTCGTGACATGGCGTTTAATCGTCCTGCTTCACTCTCTGGTACCAAAACGTGCAATAAGCAAAGTTTGATAATTCATCTCAAGAAATCAATGAAGGAACCTAAAACAATAATGAACAGTGGATAAAAATAGTACTGAGATGATGTTAGATGTAAAAATAGTAATGAATAGTGTATGACATTAGTAGAATGTGTTGAGAGTTCTAATATACACTCCCATATTCTGGAACGTTTATCATGTTAGAGTCTAATAAGTCTCTTAAGTGAGGAACTTCAATAATCATCTCGTTTGCTTATATTCTTATCTGTATCTAACTATACTTGGAGATCCTTGTATCTTATACCTATGATTCGATGATCTCCCATAAGAACATTCACATCCATTCTTATATGCTCCATCTCTCTCTATCGTCAAACTCTTACACCCCTAAGATTTTCCTAAGACAATGGCCTCAGCTAGGCGAACACTAGACGAGAGCTAGACGAGAGCCCTAAAGAGGCTTAGTTCCTACTTCGCCTCTCTTCAACATTGTCCAACATTGTTTCATCTGCATACAGTCACTTGAACATGCAGTCCCCTTACATGTACCGATGCCTCAAGTTCAACAGAATGATGTGATTGAGATTGAGATTGAGATTGAGATTGAGATTGAGATTGAGATTGAGATTGAGATTGAGATTGAGATTGAGATTGAGATTGAGATTGAATGGGTGCAAACAACACCCGTACACCATGCTACATCAGCAGAAAAAGGTCCAACGCAAACGACTTTTTTTTCAAGGGATTTTAATGAAATTTGGTTTTTTAGAATCCTGGAATTCCGGAAACGTGGCACCAAAAAACTGTCCACCAGAACAATGGAAGTATTGTTTCTGGAATGTTCGAAAAGGGCCTCGGATTCACGAGTTGTCACAACGATCAAATGCCGTCACGGCAATTATAGTAGACACTACTAGAATCAGACATAGTAGGCTCCATATTGAATCTAGGTAGTTTTCTACCTATTGTGGATCTAACAACTATACTCCAATACTACTCTACTACTATACTCTACTACTATACTCTACTCCAATACTGCTCTACTATACTACTCTACTACTATACTATACTACTCTACTACTATACTACACTACTCTACTACTATACTACTATACTATACTACTATACTACTATACTATACTACTATACTACTATACTATACTACTATACTACTATACTATACTCCAATACTGCTCTACTACTATACTATACTACTCTACTACTATACTATACTACTCTACTGGCTATACTATACTACTCTACTGGCTATACTATACTACTCTACTGGCTATACTATACTACTATACTTGTTAGATCCGCCATAGGCAGGACCCTGCCTATGAAGGTATTATGAAGCCTCTCAGTCCGATTGTTACAATGGTGATTCGGCGTTTGGCCATCTATGCACGAAGTGCTCCGATGGCTCCTTTCGAACATTCCAGAAACAATACTTCCACTGTTCTGGTGGAGAGTTTTCCGGTAACACGTTTCTCTCAAAGTTATATAAGCCACCTCGGTTCCTCTCTTGAGGAACCATCAACGAATATAAGAAGCTAGGCATTAATGTATTAAAGAACATAACAATACTACTATACTACTATACTATACTACTATACTATACTACTATACTATACTACTATACTATACTACTATACTATACTACTTTACTGGCTATACTATACTGTTGGACCCACCGAGGGTAGTAAACTACCTATGTGGATGTTGAACCCTGTACTGGTCGACCAGAGGTTGATTGGCGCCTTTGGCCCTCATGACGACCTCTATTCTCCTATGCCGGACTAGTCTATACAGTGTTTTTCAAAACTATTCATACCATCGCAACAAAAAGTTTCGTACCCCTTCACACAGTCTTTAAAACCAAATGGACAAGTTGTTGTATACAGGATAACAAGGAAACCTAGTTCAGTTTCACTCCGTTTTTCACCCTTGATTGGTACTTTAAGACTTTTGTCCCAAATGTAGTACCATATGAGGAAATCCTCTGGATTTAACATTTCAGAATATTGAATTCTAATAAAAGTTGGTGTGAAACATTACGCCATTTGGTTTGAACCATTCTGTCTTCTTGGTTTGAATATTTTTGTTTCCCTGGATTGAATAATTTTGAAAAACACTGTATAAGGTGCGACGGTTCCTCTAGGAGGAACCAGCGGCGAATGAACATAATAAACAGAGTGACTGACGTAACTGGAATCTAACAATACTACTACTATACTACTATACTCTACTACTACACTCTACTACTATACTCTACTACTATACTCTACTACTATACTATACTACTCTACTACTATACTCTACTACTATACTCTACTACTATACTCTACTACTATACTCTACTACTATACTCTACTACTCTACTGGCTATACTCTACTACTTTACTACTATACTCCACTACTCTACTACTATACTCTACTACTCTACTGGCTATACTATACTGTTAGACCCACCGAGGGTAGTAAACTACTTATGTGGATGTTGAACCCTCTTGGGCATTAATATAATGGTGGGAGATTATATTGAATCGTTGTTATCCAACTATGGGTTGTCAAGTTGTCATGGAAACCTGATTCCTGCTGACTCGAAGAAGTTTGATAAGGTCTTGGACCCAGCTGATGAGGATTCCTGTGATGAAACAGAATACAGGTCAATTGTTGGAAAATTGCTTTATGCTGCCAACACTGTACGTTTTGACATAAACTACATTGTTCTGAAACTTTCTAGACACTTGTAAGATCTTAAGGAGAAACATATGAGAGCATTTAAGAAGGTATTTCGTTATCTTAGGTCAACTTCAACTTTGGGTCTTATCTATACGTCCGTTTTGGATCTGGAAAATGATTGTGGTGAAAATAATTGTGGTGAAAATGATTGTGGTGAAAATGATTGTCGTGAAAGTGATTGTGGTGAAAATAATTGTGGTGAAAATAATTGTGGTGAAAATGAAGTGAAGGAGTTGCTGATGCAAGTTTTGCTTCTGACACTGATGAAAAATGTTACTCAGTTACAGGCTATATTATCATATTTGGAAACTCTCCAGTTCTGTGGAAATCTAAGCTATAAACTATGGTGGCTATTTCGACTCACAATTCTGAGCTTATTGCTCTAAACACAACTGTGGTTGAATCTATATGAATTAAGAACTTGTTGGAGGAAATCTTGTCAAAATGTCAGATACGCTTATTCTGTGACAATCAAGCGGCAATTGAGACGGTTAAAGGAAGAAAGAAGTTTGAAGGCTCAAAACACATTTTAGTCAAACCACAGTTTGTGAGACAGCAAGTGGAATTGGGTGAAATTGATATTTTATACATTAGCACTCATGACAATGTCGCAGACAATTTGACTAAAGCTCTTACAAGGATACTGTTAGATTCTTGTTATAACGTTTAGTACTAAGTTACCTTTATTCGTTGATGGTTTCCCAAGAATTGGGAATCCGAGTACCTTATATAGCTAGCGGTTCAACAATCAGAGTGGAGTAGGGTGGTTAATGCCAGGTCACGAGGTAAGGTGAATCGATGAGGCCAAGTCACGGGCGAAGGTGCCATGGGTGAGTCAATAGCCATTGTATGAGGCAGAGAGGTTGCATAATATCCCCATAGGTAGATCCCTACCTGGTGGGTCTGACAGATACCATTTACTAAATTGAGAGATTTAGGACATATGGGTGATAAACCTTCAAAGGGAGTGTTGAGAATATATACTCCATACTACTATACTACTATACTACTATACTACTATACTACTATACTATACTATACTACTGGCTATACTATACTACTCTACTGGCTATACTCTACTGACTGTACTCTACTGACTGTACTACTATACTATAATACTCTACTACTATACTACACTACTCTACTGGCTATACACCACTGGCTATACTACTATACTACACTACTCTACTACTATACTACACTACTATACTATACTCCAATACTGGCTATACTCTACTGGCTATACTCTACTGGCTATACTCTACTGGCTATACTCTACTGGCTATACTCTACTGGCTATACTCTACTGGCTATACTCTACTACACTACTATACTACTCTACTGACTGTACTGTACTGGCTGTACTGTGTCTGAATAAACATTAATATATTATACTAATGAAGTTTGGGCCCTGATACTTTTGTATCTGCTGAATACATATATTTTGATGGTGGACCCATGATTCTAAACAGTTTTAGCATTGGAATATGCTATCGACCATATGACACTATATACTTTAACACCAACTCATTAACTTCACCAATTTGACCAGCTTTACCACTAAAAAACGATCTAAAGCTCCAACTCACCAACTCACCAACTTGCCAACCAAAAAAACACCCAAATCACCCAAATCACTGATTAAATCACCAACTTCACCACCTAAATCACCCAAATCACTTAAATGACTGATTAAATCACCAAATTCACCAACTTCACCACGTAAATCACTCAAAAACACTAACATTTTGTTCTTCCACGAGTATCACATACCTTGATTCCTTGATCAATGTAGTACTCTTTGCCATAGACTAAAAAAGAGGTGTGGTAAATGACATCCAATTTCATGCCAAGAATCATTGGGGAATACATGACTGCTAGTCCATGAGACAAATCGTATACAGTCATTTTGACTGCGCTGAAAACCACTCAACCTACTCGTTCTCCGATTTTGAGGCCCTGTGCTCAGCCAACTTCTGCCGGTAGATCTTCTGCTTCAACTTCTTATCGGCAATCATAAGGTCTCTCTCTTGGTCCAAGTACTCCAAAGTCTGGTATTTCCGCACACACGCTTGCGACTTTTTGTTGATTTGGTCACAGTTCTTCATGGCGTCAATAGGACTCTCATAGGAGTTGGAACATGCAACATAGAGTTTGATGAGCTCGTCACACCGTGCAAAAGTCTTTTTTCTCCACCGCTCAAAACAAACCTGCTCCTCCTTGGGTGTTAGGATCCATGCGGGGAGGTTGGGATTGGTTGGGAGCTCCTTGTTGTCGTAGGGTTTCTGACTCATGTAGAGTATGGAGAGATGGTGCGTAAAAGAAGGCTATCATGTTTGGTGTACGGGTGTGTTGGTGTGTTGGTGTTTGGATGTGCGGGATTCGCATACTTATATGCCGGATTTCCTGCACCTACTAAAAAACATCAACAAACATCAACAAACATCAACAAACATCAACAAACTTCAAACAACTTTGAAACAACTTTGAAACAACTTTGAAACAACCCTGAACCAACTTTGAAACAACCGTGAAACAACTCTGAAAGACCCTTAAACAACTTCGAAACAACTTTGAAACAACCCTGAAACAACCCTCAAACAACAACATGCTCGACGAACCACCCCACAGTCTCATCCAATCGGCAATCGAAGGGTTCGAAACTCAACCGGATCTACTCAGTTTGGAGAGAATTGGTCACATGCAGACGCAGCTCTCCGAAGTCAGGGCCCAGAAGCTCCACAAGCTCGAGGCCGAAGTTGTAGAGCTCGAGGCCAAATTGACACTAATATCCAACGAGCTCAAAGTGCTCCGGATGCCCAGCAGCTCGATTCTCGAAACCGTAGGACCTCTGGCCAATTTTGCCCCCTCCGATTTCGATGACGTGTTCAAACTCCTCAATACCAAATCCGTCGAATTGGATACAGAAAAAGTGGCATTGGCAAAACAACTCACGGAGCTCGAAAGTTGCATCAACCAAATGAGTATGGTGAAAGTCAAGTTGGTGAGGCAAAAGGAGGAGTACGAGCACCAGAAGGAGCAAGCACTCGCAGCCAATGTGGCCAGCAACCTCAATACCACATCCATGAAGATTGCCCTCTTCAACAAGTTGGGCGTACATATAGAGCCCCACGCCGGTAGGGATAAGGTGATGATCTTTGACCGGGCTACAGATGCGGCTAGTCTCTTGGAGATCGACCCGAAGTACTCGGATTATTTTATTAGTAATTATATCTGGGATCATTTGGGGAGTGAGAGAAAGGAGAAGGATCATTAGTGGAATTTTTTTGGGAGATGAAAAGGAGTTGAACCAAATTACCAAGTCAATTATCATGAATGATTAAATTACAATCATTTTGGTCAGGTTTGAAGGATATAAACACATCATATTCAGAGCTGGTTTAGCTTGGAAGAAGGGGGTATTGAAGAGCCTGTTCAATGGAGAACCTGTTCAATGGGGAATCTGTTTAGGTTGAGGTAGGTTGAAAAGGTCAGGAAACGAGTTTCAAGATCAAGGAATGCGTTGAACATTAAGGAAAGGGTTAAAGAGTTTGTTCAAGTCGTTAAAAATCGAGTTCAAACGGTCAGGAAACGAGTTCATCACGTCAATGAACGAGTTCCAAATGTCAATGAACGATTTTAAAGATTAAGGAACGGCCTAAGAATCCTGCGGTTAAAGAAACTGTTGAAAGGTCAATGAACGAGTTTAAAACGTTAATGGAAGAGGTTAAACATTAATGGAATGGGTTATACGACCTGTTCAAGCCGTCAAAAACCAAATTCAAACGGCCAGGGAAAGGGCTCAAGACCTTGTGCTTGAAGAATCCGTTCAGGCCGTTAAGAAACGAGATTAATCATTAAGGAACGGTTTAAAGAACCTATGGTTAAGGAATTTATTCAAGACTCCAAAACCCAAGTTCAAACGGTCAGAAAATGTGCTAAAGAAGCTGTTCAAATCGTTAAAAAGTGACTTTAAACATTAAGGATCTGTGGTTAAAGAACTACCTTAGTAGTTAAATAACCTGTTCAGGCCGGTGAAAAAGGAGTTCAAACGGTCAGGAAACCAGTTCAAATGGTCAAGGACAAGTTCATAATGTCAAAGAACGATTTGAAAGATCAAGGACCTATGGAGAAGAACCTGCTCATGCCGCCAAAAAACAAGTTCAAACGGTCAAGAAACGGGTCAAAGAGCCTGTTCAAGTTGTTAGAAATCAAGGTGAAACGGTCAGTGAATGGGCTCAAGAACATGTGGTTAAGGAATTTGTTTAAGCCGTTAAAAAACGAGTTCAAATGGTCAGGAAACGGGCTGAAGATTGAGTTCAAATGGTCAAAGACGAGTTGAAACGTCAATGACTAGTGTCAAAGAACGATTTTAAAGATTAAGGAATGGACTGAAAAATCTGTGGAAAAGAACCTATTTATGCTATTAAGCCATGTGTTCTATGCCTTCATGAAATCGATGCCAGTTCAGGGAACAGGTCTGGTTCTGATCAGACAGGTTTCCAGCGAGCCGGGCCAGCTTTTGGCCTCGAAGTTGAACATTTCGGTCTTGGAGGCCTCTGACAAGACCAACGAAAACGTCGACTCCATTTTTACGAGTTGGTCAGCATCATCCAGGACAGCCATGTTGACTTTGAGCCTCAAGAGAAGCCGGCCAGTATGGATGTACTGGCTCCTTAGCTTCATTGCAGGCTTTGAAGAAGAGATGTCGTTGGTTGAGGTGGGTCATGACAGGTTGCTTTGGATCAAAAGAAATTGGCCAATTTCGTGATCGAGTTCAAAGAGTCAATAACGAGATTAAAGAACAAGGAATGAGTTAAAGATAAGGTTAAAGAACCTAATCATGCCGTGAAAATGCGAATTCAAATGGTCAGGGACCGTGTTTAAGCCCGTTGAAAGGTGGGAGAACGGGTTCAAACCGTTAACAACAAGTCTAAACGGTCAAGAAGTCAGTTCAAACGGTCAAGAAGTCAGTTTAAACGGTCAAGAAGCGAGTTTAAATGTTAAAGAACGATTCTAAAGGTCAAGAACCCTTTGGACCACATTCCTTTTTCCAGAAGAAAAGCAACGCCTGAGGAGATGAAGGATTTCAAAAAGCATGCCCAATCAAATGTTATTGGAGAACTAGCATCGCCGTTGGAGGAAACATACGATTTTGCAGTGGAGACCTCCCCAAAGCGAACGGAACTCATCCAAATAACCACAACCAGTTTCCATGTCTTTCAAAGTGTTCAGAGGGTCTACTTTCCAAGACAAGATCTTGGTGCAATCTGGCTCTCACCAGCTGCTTCACTTTAACCACGATCTGTTTGAGAACTCACCAGTTGGTCAAGGTTGGTCAAGGTTTTCCTACGAGCACTACTTTGGAAGAATTCCAGGTTTCCACTCCCCAGAGCAACAAGAGATGCAGCATCAACAATGCCACCAGCTCTAACAGCAGAAGACAGCAGCACATGAGAAATGTATTGGATCTTCAGACCTCCAGAGCATCAGTTCCGTTCTACCAAAACCGAATCCCATTGATATCCGATCATACTGCTACATCGAGCCCAAAGCTGTTGAGCTCCTTCATGTCACGGATCCGGAAATCGTCCATGGCTCTACCCACCATAACAACACAGAAACCCAAGGTCAACTTCTCGTCTTGCACCATTCTCTATGACACAGACCACCAAAATAAGTACGACCGACACCCGGAGATCGGCACGTGCAATCAGTTGACGCCTCTTTTGGCGCAGCAGATCAAGGACGAGTTGAATGAGTTGAAGACGAACATGGAGGTTCCTTTGGATAGTATCTGCTACACTCAAAGGCTGAGAAACTGGATCAAGGTCACAGAATGAATCTTTCATTTCTTAAGAAAGTTTCTCCATTTACTGTGGAATTCCTGGACTGCTCATGGCCTCCACCGGAATGAAGCCTATAGTCTGGCCCTGGGGTGTTTCTGAGAAAGATTCTTGAACTACCCCTAAAAGCACTCGAAACCATTATCGTGTGCATCTCTAGAAACATCATCAACATAGAAACCTGGAAACGTCAGCAACATAGAAACCTGAAAGCATCAGACAATGGGAATTTAAGCATTGGCAGGTTGTGGCTACTTACCATCGCCCCCAATTTTGGTGAGTCTTGTTGAACTTCCCTCAAATGGCTTGGAGACAATCCAGAAGTACCATAGACATCAGGAAATAGACCAGACTAATCAGGAAAGTGAGAAGGTCAAGAAAGTCCATGATGATCTGGGAGACCGAGAATATCACGAATACCTGAATGGTCTGAAATATCTGGTTATAGTCTGGAGTTAGGACCGACAGTCCAGGAAATAGAGGAGAGGGATCTGGAAAATCGGAAATACCAGAGGAATCTGGAAAATCGAAAAGAACAGAGGAATCTGGAAACAATTCAAGGAAAAGACCAAAGAGATGAAGCTCAGTCGGTAGGAGGTTTCGGGAGGGACTCGCAGGTCAGAGATCTGGAATAAAAAAGACTGAAAGAGTCGAAGGAAAAGACACGATGAAAGGAAGACTGAAAGAATCTGGAGTAGCAAGAATGCGGTCTCAAAGAGAAGAAGAGAAGAAGATGGAGATACCTTCAGAAAAAAGAATAAGAAGAGTTTGGCTCTAGAAAAGTGTCCATTGAATAAAATGGAAGTGGACTTGCAGGTGAAGAAGAAGGTGCAGTGGATTGGATTGGATTGGAGTTACGCAGGCGTTCTCCTAAAAAACAGCACAAGTGGAGATTTTTAATAAATCCATCTTAAAGTGATTTCTTATCCACATGGAATGATCTCTAAGTCATTATAGTATGGTACAACCTGTGGATTTAACAGTGCCTATTTCGGAACGATAGTGCGGCACCAGGTGGACCATAGATAAGTCATGGAGTAACATCCAGTGAACTATAAGACACTGTCTTCATAGCCACCAAGAGATGTAAACACTTTTTCAACTTCAGGTGGAGGAAGCGAAGAGTTGTCAGTGGCCATTGGAGTATTATCGATATGGAGTATTGTCAATATGGAGTATTGTCAAATGGAGTATTGTCAATATGGAGCATTATCAATATGAAGTATTTTCAATATGGAGTTTTGTCAATGTGAAGTATTTTCAATATGGAGCATTGTCAATATGAAGTATTGCCAATATAGAGTATTGTCAATATGGAGCATTATCAATACGAGTTCTTCTGTGTGGGTCTGGCTCTTGGAGGCCTTCTTGGTATACCTCAGATAGATGATATTGGATTCAGTTATTCATTCAAAAGATGAATATGGTTAAGAGTCCCTGGTATATGTGCGAGCTCTGTATTCATATTACTGGCGTTTATAGTAACCACAGGGCCATATGAACAACAGATGCTTGTGATGCTTGTTAGCGCGCCATCCGTGCAAGCCTGCAAGCCGTGGGGACACAGTCTGAAATCTTAAACCTGGACGATTTCCTCATATGGTACTACCTTTGGGACAAAAGTCTTGCAGTATTAATCAAGGGTCAAAAACGGACGAAACTGAACCCTGTTTTATTGATATCCTGTATACAACAACTTGTCCATTTGGTTTGAAAGACTGTGCGAAGGGGTATGAAACATTTTGTTGCGCTGGTTTGAATCATTTCGCCGTGCTGGTCTGAATAGTTTTGAAAAACACTGTACACCATATCAGAACAGTACTCATAATTATTCCTCATATTAGTATGTCAGATATAAAGTAAACAAACCAATATGGTATGCTGTCCAACTTGAAAGCGTGGTGATTATTGAAAAGCCAAGCACCTAGCAATAACTGGTTGACTAGGCGACGCCGTTGTCAAATACTTAAATAACCCAGGTTCCTGCTTCTAAGAAATCATCAACAAAAAAACATACTAAACAGAGTACCTGACGTAACTGGAATCTAATAGGAGTATAATATGACTTAGTATGGCTACCAGTATAGGTAAGAGGGCATGACTACCAGTAAGAGGGCATGACTATAGAAACTATGAGAATAGGGACTGTTAAAATAGGAACCAGCATGTAATTAGTCACCCAATTCACTGTGTTTCTTTTTTGCAACATGACGTTAGTCACCCGATTCACTGTGTTTCCTTTTTGCAACATGACGTTAGTCACCCGATTCACTGTGTTTCCTTTTTGCAGCATGTTGTCATTCACTCAGTTCACTGTGTTTCTCTTTTGAGAAAAAAAAGCAAGCGTAGCTTTTGTGGGCATATGGCTTGGCTTTATATACTTTTTACAAAGTGGGGAACATATGTATGTTTGAGGGGACGGTGGCAAAAGCGCAATTTGCGTGTTTCATCAGTTGTTTCAGGTGAGCGCCTCTTTCCCAAGTGCGGTGTTGAAATTGCAGCCTACCCCACCCGCGACAATTAATATAAAAGGAGGTGTCCGCTCCTATACATCCTCACTATAATAATGCGAAACTTAGCTTTTATACTGATATGGTAATTTTTTGATTACTAAAATGAGTGGTATGGATTTTATGATATAGGTTTTTTAGTGTGGATTTGATGGAATGGATTTGATGGAATGGATTTGATGGTATGTGATTCTATGATCTATGATTTTATGGTATAAATTCTATGGTATGTGATTCTATGAAGTATGATTTTATGGGTATGACATTTTATGAGAGGTGATTTCATGGTATGGACTGTTCAGTCAAATGTTTAACGAGTGGAGACTGAATGGCTTCTCTTTAATTGCAGATTCCGTGGACCATAATATGGTGTTGCATTTTTCATAATCAAGTTGTGATGAAAGTTATGTTTACGACTAATTTATTTTGCAAAAGCTCTAAAGAGTATATACAACTCCCATTTGAACACAACCAGCTCAAACCCAACATTCAATTTTAGACTAATGAGTGATATAACCCAGAAGGTTTCAAAACGAAGAAGAAAATAAACGCAATTTTGGTGTCTTTTAACAATAGTGGGTTATTTATTAAGAAGGAGTCTTGCGGTATCGGCAGTGAGTTTTACTCTGAATATCAATAGATCATTTAAGACATCAGCAGCCTCTAGTCTTCCAAAGCCAGCTCTCAAATTGAAAGAGCCCGAGAAACCATCCATAGCGAATCATCCAAAATATGATGGTAATAGGAACTATGAGAATAGGAACTATGATTGTCAACACACGAAGTCAAGGTACTACGTAGTGTGCTGTATACAGGTCGGTTCTGTACTATGTGCATGACATAGACGAGTGGATAACTATCAGTCGTGCTGCGGCCCCGTCTTAGGACTTTGGTCTTATAAGGTACAACTAAACATATCGCAGTATATTAACATATACCAAAACATATGTTGAAAATGATTATAGAAACTATGACTATTGACTATAGAAACTATAACTATAAGAACTATGCCATCCATCCTTGGGCTTCAGGTTCTTGTACCGGTCCTAGTTAGCTTCTCTTTGCTGCTGCCTCTTGTAGTAGTCAACGAGCAAACGAGCACAATTGTCTGGATGCTTCTTGTACACGTTAATTATATGAGGACAACCAGGATACTCCGGTACATCGAATCTATGAGACTCACGACGTGTGTCAAGATAATCAACATACTCTTCAAGGCAGTTACCAACATCCTTATGAAAGTAGTTCAATTCTCCACATTCTTTGTCTTTCAACAATTCATGTTCTTCAGTTGGTGGGGGAGCTATTTTATCCCACTTTTCAGTGTATTGGATAACACACTCATTTGGATACTTATCAAAAGTGGCATCAAATTTGTCACACGGTTCAAGTGTGTCATGCCAAGCATAAGCATAAAGAGGGTTTTCTCTACCCGATTTAATAGCACGTTCGTAAACGCACTTCTTCCTAAACATGCGGTCAAACTCCCGGTAAGCTTCTGTACAGTCAACAACAGATTCAGATTCAACAGGCTCAGGTGGAACAGGTTCAGATGAGGGATTGTTCACTGACTTGTCATCGACAGAAGCTTTCTCAGCGAAAGCAACAGTAGCAAAAGCAGCAGCAAGGGATAAGTGGGTAAATTTCATGGTTTGATATTGATCTGGGAAATAAAATAAAAAAAAAAACAACAACAGTACCAGCAATTCCAGTCTCTTATATAGCATTTTTTTAAAGAAATAGGCTATGGTATTTTTAATTTATTTTCAAAGAAACTGGCTGTAGCCTTTTTTTTGTTTTTTTTTGTTTTTTTGTCTTTTTGTTTTTTTGTCTTTTTGTCTTTTTTTGTTTTTTTTGTTTTTTTGTCTTTTTGTCTTTTTTTGTTTTTTTTTGTTTTTCTTTTTGTTTGTTTTCTTGACAATAGGGCTGAATCTATTGTTCTTAGAGAACATCAGCCCCTCTACAATAAACCCTTAATTGTTCCAAAAATACGCACCTGCATTTAACCGTACAATCAATTTCTCAGCTATTATCTCAACCATTATCTCAGTCAATTTCTCAGCCATTATCTCAGTCAATTTCTCAGCCATTATCTCAGTCAATTTCTCAACCATTATCTTTAACGCTTTTTTTCAACCATTATCTCAACCAATTTCTCAGCCATTACCTCAACCATTATCTCAACCGTTTTTCAACCATTATCTCAACAGTTTTTCAACCATTATCTCAACCGCTTTTCAACCATTTTCTCAACCGCTTTTCAACCATTATCTCAGCTATTTTTATCCACCGTTGTATCCTTTACACTCATG
This sequence comes from Metschnikowia continentalis, assembly GCA_002370835.1. Taxonomy (NCBI): domain Eukaryota; kingdom Fungi; phylum Ascomycota; class Pichiomycetes; order Serinales; family Metschnikowiaceae; genus Metschnikowia; species Metschnikowia continentalis. The sequence goes on along the minus strand of NLAO01001946.1, from coordinate 9,177 downwards.
TATACAGGTACAGGAAATCAAGTGCATCTGTTGTCTAACAATTTCTTTAAGTAAGAAGTAAGGCAGGGAAGTTGTTGTACTCATATATTATATTTCTATGATAACTAAAGTATGGATCACGTGATTAACCCCTTTATCAATATCATTCAATAGAATGGGTTACGTCCTCCTTTTTCATATCCAATTCAAAATATCTTACTTACTATGTATGTCAAACAAACATTTGGGGTTCCTCCACTCCTGTTGTAGGTTATTGAACATGTAAGATGTGGTGGCCTGTTGATGCAGGGCATGTGTTACCTGTAGGACAGGGTAATGGGACAAAGGGACAAGTCTCATAAGGTTCCGTGAAACGCATGAGTGCAGACTAGTATTGTAACTGGGTCTTGGCATCAGGAGTAGTCAGGTTTGACTAAAGACAATGGATCAACAACCCAGGTGCAGGAGCGAGGAGTTCAAAAGGAATCCCAAGTTTATATAGATGCAATTCCGTTCTAGGTTGAGCAGTATCATTAGTGACCACAAGACGGATTTCCTAGTATAAATTAGTAGCACAACTTAAAACCTAACAGTAAAAAAAGATACAAACCTTACTGATTATATACTTAAGAAAGAATAATAAAGTCCAACATAGGCCGTTGTAGACCCCTTTCCCAATCAATATTAGAAATGTGCTCATCTGCATATGCAGCAAATGTTATTCAACCCTTCCATACCCCACTATACGACCATTGAACTTGCCTCACTTAATCATCTTTCAATGGTCACGTGATCCAAATAAGTCCTGAAGTTCTGCAAGTTAAATAATTTTCTCAGTCAACGTTTCAGCCAACCTCAACAATGCCTTAGATTTACAATAAGCCCAACAAAAAAAATGTATAAAAATAAGTACTACAAAAACTATAAATACTACGAAAACTATAAATACTACAAAAACTATAAATACTACAAAACTTTAAGTACTACAAAAACTATAAATACTACAAAAACTATAAGTACTACATTTTGAACGTTAGCATATACCAATTGGTATACAGGAACCGTTTTATAGTTGGACAGCAATAACTCTCAATTGCGTGACTTGAGTAATCAGTTCTGTCATCTGTGTTATAACTCTATTGCTATGTAAAGTAGTGAGTTCGTAATCTCTGTTTCACAATTGATTCCACTCAACACTGAGCAGGATCCTTGCTTTATATAGTTAATCCTGGGAACTCCTAAACGGTCTCTCCTTCATCAATCTCTCATATACATTGTCTTGGAGAAGACAATGCTCTGAGCTAGACGAGAGTTAGACGAGAGCTAGACGAAAGTCCATAAAGCCTTGGCTCTACCTTTGTCTCTTCTTCAACAATACCCAACATTGTTTCATCTGGATAGCTTGACATGAACATGCAGTATTCGCACATGTACTGGTCTCTTAAGTTCATCAGTCACATGTCGCGCTTCCAACACAACAAAAACTACAGTGTTTTTCAAAATTATTCAAACCACACTAGCAAAATTAAACAAACCAATAATTCAAAAAGTTTCGTACATCCCTTACAAGTTTTGTATACAGGATAACAAAGAAACCAATTGAGTTCCGTCCGTTTTGAACCTTGATTGGTACTGCAAGACTTTTGTCCCAAATGTAGTATATACAGTGTTTTTCAAAAGTATTCAAACCAGCGCGACAAAATGTTTCGAACCAAGAAGACAAAATGGTTTAAACCAGCGAGGCGAAACGATTCAAACCAATAATTCAAAAAGTTTCGTACACCCCTAACAACTTGATTGTTGTATACAGGATAACAATGAAACCAGTTCAGTTCATTTCCGTCAGTTTTTCACCCTTGATTGGTACTGAAAGACTTCTGTCCCAAATGTAGTACCATATAAGTCAATCCTCCAGATTTAAGATTTCAGAATATTGAATTCTAATGAAAGTTAGTATGAAACATTACGCCATTTGGTTTGAAAGGATTAGCAAAGGGGTACGAAACATTTTAAATTATTGGTTTGATTAATTTTGTTAGTGCTGTTTGAATCGTTTTGCCGTGTTGGTTTGAACCATTTTGTCGCGCTGGTTTGAATAGTTTTGAAAATCACTGTAAGCACAACAAATATTATAAATACTACAAAAACTATAAATACTATAAAAACTATAAATACTACAAAAACTATAAATACTATAAAAACTATAAATACTATAAAAACTATAAATACTATAAATACTATAAATACTATAAATACTATAAATACTATAAATACTATAAATACTATAAATACTATAAATACTATAAATACTATAAATACTATAAATACTATAAATACTATAAATACTATAAATACTATAAATACTATAAATACTATAAATACTATAAATACTATAAATACTATAAATACTATAAATACTATAAATACTATAAATACTATAAATACTATAAATACTATAAATACTATAAATACTATAAATACTATAAATACTATAAATACTATAAATACTATAAATACTATAAATACTATAAATACTATAAATACTATAAATACTATAAATACTATAAATACTATAAATACTATAAATACTATAAATACTATAAATACTATAAATACTATAAATACTATAAATACTATAAATACTATAAATACTATAAATACTATAAATACTATAAATACTATAAATACTATAAATACTATAAATACTATAAATACTATAAATACTATAAATACTATAAATACTATAAATACTATAAATACTATAAATACTATAAATACTATAAATACTATAAATACTATAAATACTATAAATACTATAAATACTATAAATACTATAAATACTAAAAAATCTATAAATACTATAAATACTACAAAAACTATAAATACTACAAAATCTGTAAATACTATAAATTGTTAGATTCTTGTTGTAACGTTTGTACTAAGTTATCTATATTCGTTGATGATTCCACCTATGGGGGAATCTGAATTGCATATACAGTGTTTTTCAAAACTACTCAAACCAGCGTGACAAAACTATTCAAGCCAGCATGACAAAACGGTTCAAACCAAGAAGACAGAATGGTTCAAACCAAATGACGTAATGTTTCACACCAACTTTCATTAGAATTCAATATTCTGAAATCTTAAATCTGGAGGATTGACTTATATGGTACTACATTTGGGACAGAAGTCTTTCAGTACCAATAAAGGGTGAAAAACGGACGGAACCGAACTGGTTTTATTGTTATTCTGTATACATCAACTTGTCCATTTGGTTTTAAAGACTGTGTGAAGGGGTACGAAACTTTTTATCACGTTGGTTTGAACCATTTTGTCTTGTTGGTTCGAAACATTTTGGCGCGCTGGTTTGAATACTTTTGAAAAACACTGTATACTAGGTCTTAGAAGGCGCGCTGTTTAGGTGGCTGTTTAGGTGGCTGTTTAGGTGGCTGGTAGATATCTGCAGAGAGGCTTAAACATTCCTCAATAAGTAGGCAACTACCTATACCGGATCTGACATAAATACTACAAAACTATAAATACTATAAATACTATAAATACTACAAAGATATAAATACTATAAATACTACAAAAACTACAAAACTATAAGTACTGCAAATACTACAAAACTATAAATACTATATGTTATGTTCTTTATAACGTGTGTAACCTAATCTTGTATTCGTTGATGGATCCTCAAAGAGAGGTACCGAAGCGACTTAAACAACTTTGAGAGAAACGTGGCATCAAAAAACTCTTCACCAGAACAATAGTAAGGATTGTTCCAGAATATACGAAAAGTCCATCATAGTACTTCATACAATTATAATCGTGACACGGCGTTTGCAGTGGCCATTGTTGGGGTCTGACATCGTAGGTTTCATAATGTCTCTATAGGTAGTGTTCCCATAGTGGATCTAACACTATGAGTACTACAATACTTAAGCACTACAATACTATAATTAGTACAAAACTATAAGTACTACAATACTTAAGTACTACAAAACTATAATTAGTACAAAACTATAAGTACTACAAAACTATAATTAGTACAAAACTATAATTAGTACAAAACTATAAGTACTACAAAATTATAAGTACTACAATACTTAAGTACTACAAAACTACAAGTACTATAAGTAAAATTGAAGAATCTCTCATTCCAGATTCCTCATTCAGTTAGTGAGTTAGTCATTCAATTATTCAATTACTTAATATTATGACTAACTGGTTAATGTTAGATTCTTGTTGTTACGTCAGGTACTATATTTAGTTAATTTTTTTGTTGATGATTCCTCCGAAGAAGTATCACCATCATCATCATCATCATCATCATCATCATCATTATAATTGACATCATACGTAAATGCCGTAAGCACCAAAAGTATTAAAAGTACTATTATCTTCACCATCACCATCTTCACTATCATTATGATTAACGTCAGCATAAGACCCATTATAAGTAGGTACAATGAGTACAATGAGTACCATCGCCATCACCATCATGAGTCTATGGATCCTGCTTTACGTCCTTACAGTAGTATTGAGCCTGAGTCATTGTTCTAGTATTGAGCCTGAATCATTGTTCTAGTGTGAGCCTGAGTCTTTGTTCTAGTATTGAGCCTGATTCATTGTTCTAGTGTAAGGTTGAGACCAGGTTGAGACCAGGCTGAGACCAGGCTGAGACCAGGCTGAGACCAGAGTGAGACCAGACTTTGAGATCACTAAAATTGACTTTGAGAATGACTTTGAGAGTGAGTTCGAGATGAGATTGAGTTCAAGATGAGATTGAGGTGAGACGTTTGAGGATGCGATTATGAGAGCAGCACCATTCGCGCGAACATTAAGTATTGAGCACTATTGATTCTCAACTCTTTTTTTCGCCCTTTTCAGGGGTACTTACTGAGCATCATCAACTACACATTATACTCACACTTTGAGTAGTAGCTAATTAAGTATTTGACAACGACTTCTCCAAGTCAACCGTTGTTGCATGGAACAGGTCTTAGTGACTGACTGCCAGCTTATCTGTAATCGTAGTCTCAATTACCGGACTGGTCATACGAGACCAACCTGGGGTGTGTAACAATTATAGTATACTAGTTAGTAGTATAGTAGTTAGTAGTATAGTAGTTAGTAGTATAGTAGTTAGTAGTATAGTAGTTAGTAGTATAGTAGTATAGTAGTTAGTAGTATAGTAGTTGGTAGTATAGTAGTTGGTAGTATAGTAGTTGGTAGTATAGTAGTTAGTAGTATAGTAGTTAGTAGTATAGTAGTGTAGCCATTGATTGTACTAAACATATAGTGTTAGATCCACCATATTCAGGGCCCTGCCTATGAAGGTATTATGAAGCCTCTCAGTCCGATTGTTATGGCCATTGCAAACACCGTGTCACGACCATCTTTGTATGAAGTACTATGATGGTCCTTTCGAATATTCTGGAACAATCCTTACCATTGGTCTAGTGGAGAGTTTTTCGTTGCCATGTTTCTCTCAAAGTATATAAGCCACTCCGGTTCCTCTCTGAGGAATCATCAACGAATACAGGTTTAGTTTAAGATACGTCTTTACCACTCACTCCCATTTTCGCGGAACGTCGTCCACTCATCGAATATTCCTACATATAACTGTTTCATTTGTCCTTCTTACATGCAGTCCCATAGAATGTGCAGTACATCAGAGATCCCTCACGTTCCAACACTTCACGTTCAACACTTCACGTTCAACATACAATGTTTTTCAAAACTATTCAAAGCAGCGCGACAAAACTATTGAAACCAGTGTGACAAAATGTTTCAAACCAGCGTGGCAAAACGATTCAAACCATACCAGAAAAATTAAACAAACCAATAATTCAGAAAGTTTAGTACCCCTTCGCACAGTTTTTCAAACCAAATGGCTTAGTCCAATACCACTGTATTGCTAGTCCAATATTTATGTAGTGGTCCATGAAAAAAAAAAAAAAAAAAAAAAAAAAAGGTCTATATAGTAGTAGGCTTACTTACTAGTCGATATGTCAAAGTGCAAAACCAAGTCCAATAGCCAATACTCCGTGTACACTAGTTGGGCGTACTACCCTGTGTTAGATCCACCGTAGTCAGGGCCGTGCCTATGAGGGTATTATGAAGCCTCTCAGTCCGGTTTTTACGATGGACACTGCAAACACCGTGTCACGACCATCTTTGTATGAAGTAATATGATGGATATTCTGGAACAATCCTTACCATTGTTCCGGTGGAGAGTTTTTCGGAGCAACGTTTCTCTTAAAGTATATAAACCACTCCGATTCCTCTCCTTGAGGAACCAGCAACGAGTACAAGATTAGGTTAAGACACGTTATAAAGAACGTAATACCCTGGAAAATAAAGTAGCTAGTAGTAACTGATATTGTTCCAAGAAGTCTATTGAGGGAACACTCAGTCATCAGAAAGTACTAGAAGGAAAACTCACTCGTAATGTAATGTTTCACACCAACTTTCATTAGAATTCAATATTTTGAAATCTTAAATCTGGATTATTGCCTCATATATATAATAAATTTGGGACAAAAGTCTTGCAATACCAATCAAGGGTGAAAAACGGACGGAAATGAACTAAACTGAACTGGTTTCCTTGTTATCCTGTATACAACAACTTGTCCATTTGGTTTGAAAGACTTTACTAAGGAGTACGAAACTTTTTGAATTATTGGTTTGAATCGTTTTGCCGTGCTGATTTGAACCATTCTGCCTTCTTGGTTTGAACCATTTTGTCATGCTGGTTTGAACCATTTTGTCATGCTGGTTTGAACCATTTTGTCATGCTGGTTTGAATAGTTTTGAAAAACACTGTATAGTACATAGTATGGATATTGGGGTTGGAGGGATGAGAAAGTAGAAAGAATCAGATTTTCATACAATGCATCAGTCTATACTATCTACACCAGTATACTATATTGGGCTAGCACTATTGTACCACTGAGTTAACAAAAGACTTTATGGCTCGTGTATTCTGAACCTACTGTGATCCCTCCTTAGTTTTTTTATCATAGTATATAGTAATGTAGTGTGTAGTGTGTAGTGTGTAGTATGTAGTGTGTAGTGTAGTGTGTGGCAGTATATGATATTGGGACTAGTAGTTATAGTCCTGTTATAGTGGTAGTATAGAGTATTACATAAGTGAAGGATCTTTGATGACCACTGTTAGGATTAGATAGCGTAGGCTAAAAATATTGAAATAAGTAGACCACTACCTATGGTGGATCTAACAGTTAATGATTAACTGGTTGTCCATCAGAGTCAAATCTCATACACTTTACCTTTATCGGGTATATAGCCCGTTTCTTTGGAAGACACACTAGAGTCAAGCACTTTCTTGGGCCCGAGAAACGAGAAATGAGAAACGAGAAACAAGAAACGAGAAACAACTATAATGAACAGAATAAAGGTTCCACACCAAAAAAAAAAAAAAAAGAAAGAAACACCGGGTTCGGAGCCCACGCTTTTTGTCTTTTACCTTCGGTTTTGCTTTTTCATAATACCCTTACTGCCTTCTTAACCCCGCTTAACGCTTAACCAGACCTTAATTGCCTTTGTTCAAAATATTATTATGAAATTTTCAAGGCATGACTGAACTTTATTTCCACACTCTCCTCTATACTATACCCATACCAGTATTTACTATTTACTATATACTAGTAGTCTGTAGTCTGTAGTGAGTAGTGAGTAGTGAGTAGTGAGTAGTGAGTAGTCTGTAGTTTGTAGTGAGTAGTCTGTAGTCAATAGTCAATAGTATAGTGTACATGTTGCTTCCCCTTGATTGCTTAGGTATATTTGTCAACAAGTACCTAGCATGTGCGGAGTCATAGTACTTCGTAGATGTGTTGCACACAAGCCAGTGATGTGCTACGTGCAGGCCTCCTGCAGGTGAAGGGTTTTTACCTGCCTTCGCGACACGTTTACAGACTTTGGTCTTGTAAGGTACAACTTACATATCCCTGTATATCAATATATACTAGAACATAAGTTGAAAATATTTCTGTCTATGTATTTTTTGTCTCGGTATTTTTTGTCTAGGTATTTTTGTCTAGGAATTTTTGTCTAGGAATTTTGGTCTAGGTATTTTGGTCTCGACTTCCCTGTTGGTGTAATACAGGGTTTTTCAAAACTATTCAAACCAATGCGGCAAAATGTTTCGAACCAAAAAGACAGAATAGTTCAAACCAATAATTCAAAAAGTTTCGTACCCCTAACAAGTTGATTGTTGTATACAGGATAACAAGGAATCAGGGTTTAGTTCATTTTCCCCCCGTTTTTCACCCTTGATTAATACTACAAGACTTTTTTCCCAAATGTAGTACCATATGAGGAAATCGTCCAGATTTAAGATTTCAGATTCAAGATTTCAAAATATTGAATTCTAATGAAAGTTGGTGTGAAACATTACGCCATTTGGTTTGAAAGACTTTACGAAGGGGTACGAAACTTTTTTTGAATTATTGATTTGTTTAATTTTTTCTAAAGTGGTTTGAATCGTTTTCCCACGCTGGTTTGAATAGTTTTGAATAACACTGTATTCAATTGTTGCTCAATGTGGTAACAGCCCACGAAGAAGGCAGTGTGAGTAGAGCGAATATACTTCAGAGTGTGATTCGACTATGCGGAGAAAAAAAAGAGCCAGATATCAACTTGTGGCAATTAAAGTGGTCATGTGACTAACGGTGACCTTAGAACATGCATTGCTACTAGTTGAGAACAGAGTATTGGGGCTATGATAGACCTGCTACTCAGTACTTCGAATCTTTTCAACCACTGAGGTTGTTGGAACATGAGGAATCAGTACCATGAAACAGTGATATGCAGGAATAGACGAAGAGTGGACGACGTCCCGCTGAAAAGGGAGCGGGCGGTAACACTAGAACATAAGAAAATAAGAGACGACGTTGTGATCATGTGAGTTCTTATTATAGTTTACATACAAATAAGAATAGAAGTTATGATGTTATTAGGCATCAATGACATATTCGCTCCAGAACGAGTGTTCGTCAAAGGTGTCTTTGGCAGGGGCAGAGTTTTCTTTGTCAGGGGAAGAGTTTTCTTTGGCAGGGGAAGAGTTGTTTTTGGCAGAGGGCAAACTTTTCATCCGATTTCCAGTACTTCCGTCAAGGGCCAACTTTTTCACCAGATTCACAGTACTTCCGTCAACGGCCAAATTTTCCA
>NLAO01001945.1:0-10687 GCA_002370835.1 Metschnikowia continentalis | reverse complement strand
CACCTCGCACCTCATTTAAGACTTTGGTCTGGTAAGGTACAACTTACTTATCCCTGTATACTAATATATACTAAAACACAAGTTAAAAGTAACAGTAACAGTAACAGTAACAGTAACAGTAACAGTAACAGTAACAGTAACAGTATGTTAGTATAGAGATAGACTAGAGCAAGGGCCAATATAGAATGGAGCAGACCAAATGTAGACCAGATTTCAGATTTCCTAGAAATAGTATCAACCACCAAAACCACCAACCTCGTATACCCGTAGCAGTATACCCATAACGTCGGTTACAGTCGTACAGTCATACAGTCATACAGTAATACAGTCATACAGTAATACAGTCATACAGTCATACAGTAATACAATCATACAGTCATACAGTAATACAATCATACAGTCATACACTCATACAGTCATACAGTCATACAGTCATACAGTCATACAGTCATACAGTTAATCCGCCATAGGTAGGACCTTGCCTATGAAGGTATTATGAAGCCTCCTACGCGGGTGTCATGAACGCCTACGACTACCTTTCGGCTCCACGGTCTCCCTACTTCGATTGACTCAGATGGTGGACCTCAGTTTACAAGTGATATGTTGCAGTCCACCTTAACCTTTCTTTATGTGGACTCTCACCCCTTTGGTTACTCAACATCAGAAATTGAATAGCCAAGCAGAAAATTGGAATGATCTGATTGAGGCTGCTTCTTTTTACTGACATCTTGACCGAGACTTGCCATCTCTCCTAGCCGTCTCTCCTGGCCGTCTCTCCTAGCCGTCTCTCCTAGCCGTGGGAGAATACGTGGCCAAAGTGCAGTCTCACACGTCAATTCAAAGAAATCGCCGTCCAAGTTGGATTTCAGAATATGTGCTCAAGGTACAGTATTACTCGTCAATTCAAAAGAAATCCCTGTTCAAGTTAGACCTCAGATACATCACATGGTCAACAGTACTGATCGATTTCCCTGTTTCTATTGACCCCCTCATTATCACTAAGTACTACTATTGCCACTTTTATTAGCACTACTAAATACTTCTATTAGCACTACTAAATACTTCTATTAACATTACTAAATACTTCTATTAGCACTACTAAATACTTTNCTTCTATTAGCACTACTAAATACTTCTATTAACATTACTAAATACTTCTATTAGCACTACTAAATACTTTTTAACATTACTAAATAATTCTATTAGCACTACTAACTATATCGACTATTACCCAGCCACACCACTACTGCTTACTACTGCTTACTACTACTGAACATTAGACTGAACAATATAATAGCCATAATATTGGTACAGCTCTACTTCTCTGTACTGTACAATAGAGTACCGTGTTCAATACAATAAATTCATATTCTTTAGTCCTGTTCTTGGTCGTGACCAAATCCATACTACACTACTGCTACTACACCTTCTACACTTTCTACTACTACTACTACTAGTACTACTAGTAGTACCAGTATTACTACTGACTACTAACTACTACTACTACTACTACTAGCTACTAGATACTAGTACTGACTACTACTATACTACTACTATACTACTACTGACTACTACTATACTACTACTATACTACTACTGACTACTACTATACTACTACTATACTACTACTGACTACTACTATACTACTACTGACTACTACTATACTACTACTGACGACTACTATACTACTACTATTGTACTACTACCACTGACTACTACTGACCACTGAATACTACTACTAACTACTGACTACTACTATACTACTACTGACGACTACTATACTACTACTGACTACTACTAACTACTACTACAGATACTAAGTTAATCATGATCCTGTGGACATTATAGAAACGCTCAAACGCTTCTATTCCACAGTAATTGCGACACATATGGCTTTATTCGATAAAGATGAAACTTATTTTGACCGAACACACAAGGACATTCGCTTCCAAGCTAACAAACAAGTCTAGGTTGACATGACCTTCCTAATCGGCTTTCCAGATCTAATCTGCTTTCCAGATCTAATCTGCTTTCCAGATGCTAGGAATCTTCAACAGTCTATACTACAAATAGTACCTGATCAAGCGAACGACAGTTCAGGCTTGGGGGATGTTTTCAAAGATATACCCTTTTAATCTCCAAAGTACACCGACATCGAGGCTGAGGGGGATGTTAGATCCGCCATAGACAGGGCCCTGTTAGATCCGCCATAGGCAAGGCCCTGTCTATGAAGGTATTTTGAAGCCTCTTAGTCCGGTTGTTACAATGGACATTGAAAAAGCCGTGTCACGACCACCATTGTATGAAGTACTATGATGGTCTGTTCGGCTATTCCAGAAACAATACTTCCATTGTTCTGGTAGAGAGCTTTTCGGAGCCATGTTTCTCTCAAAGTATATAAACCACTCCGGTTCCTCTCATTGAGGAATCATCAACGAATTCAAGTTTAGGTGAAACACGTTATAAAGATTATAACACATACAGTCATACAGTCATACAGTCATACAGTCATACAGTCATACAGTCATACAGTCATACAGTAATACAGTCATACAGTCATACAGTCATACAGTCATACAGTAATACAGTCATACAGTCATACAGTAATACAGTCATACAGTCATTCAGTAATACAATCATACAGTCATACAGTAATACAATCATACACTCATACAGTCATACAGTAGTATACCCAAGTAGTGCCAGTACAGTGACAGTCAATAAGGTATAGTGAGTAACCAGGACATCACTATAAGAGGACAAGTAAACCCGATATCATAATATATTACTAAACAAAGTGTACCTTTCGAGAATAATACTATAGGGAGGTATAGCATAGATATAGTACTGTCAACGAGTACTTAGCATGTACGGACCTAAGGTACTTCGTAGATAAGATATATGCCGAACCATGAAGAATTATATGCAGGTTGGTAATGGGTAAAGAGTTTTAACCCATCTCGACAATTTTCCCACTTTGGTCTTATAAGGTACAACTTATATATCCCTGTGTTAGACTCCGGTTACGTCAGGTACTCTAGTTACTATGTTTTTTTGTTGATGATTCGTCCAAGGGAGTAATCTGAGGTGTTTATATAGTGGTGCGTGAGGCTTAGCTCGACAACAATAGCGACAACGATAGCGACAACAATAGCGACAACAATAGCGACAACAATAGCGACAACAATAGCGATGAACGCTGGGACGCAGCGTCTTGAAGTGGCCATTGTTAAGATTAGAAAGAGTAGGCTTTAAAATACCTCAATAGGTAGGGCATTACCTATGGTGGATCTAACAACAGAAATGTCACTCACTTAACTATCTCAGGGGATCTCTTTCAAGGAGTTTTTTTGAAAGGGTAAATAGATTTAATCCTATGCTGACCGTTCCCTATGAGAAATGGATTCTAGATGAGGCTCCACCCCTGTAGGAACGAAGCTATTCTCTCAGTGAGGTATCAGAACAAGCACACTCTCTAATTTTTAAAGAGAGCGTGCCTTCCTTTTCTGGAATGATCGGTCATTGTTCATTTTCAACATCTGGAGTAAAGCTCGTAATGTACAATAAAGAGAGTATAGTCGTATATTACAACCGAGAGTATAGTCGTATATTACAATAGAGAGTATAGTCGTATATTACAATAGAGAGTATAGTCTATAGGGCATGGTGGGATTGCTGGAATCTGTGGATTGCTGGAATCTGTGAATTGCTGGAATCAGTGTATTTTTAGAATATAAAGTTTGAGAGGAAAGTTTTAGAGAAGTATTGTTTAGCAAGAATCTTGGAAAACGAAAGGCACCGGAATCAGGTCGGAATCAGGTCGGAATCAGGTCGGAGTCAGGTCGGAACCGGCCAGTACAGTGTTTTTTAAAACTATTCAAACCAGCGCGACAAAATGATTCAAACCAGCATGACGAAATGTTTCAAACCAAGAAGACAGAATGGTTCAAACCAACTTTTATTAGAATTCAATATTTTGAAATCTTAAATCTAGAGGATTTCCCCATATGGTACTACATTTGGGACAATAGTCTTGCAGTACCAATCAAGGGTCAAGTTCCGAAAAAGGGTTAAAACGGACGGAACAGAACTGGTTTCCTTGTTATCCTGTATAAAACAACTTGTTAGGGGTGTAGGAAACTTTTTGAATTATTGGCTTGAATCGTTTTGCCGCACTGGTTTGAACCATTCTGTCGCGCTGGCTTGAATAGTTTTGAAAAACACTGTACACGTTGCGAAACAATGCTGGTGTGTGTTAATTTTCAGACTTATAATTACTCATTGTGGTTTGGGTCCATTCCGGCCCATCACTTTGACCTTACGGAAGAACTGACTTCTCTATGGGTGGCTGAGAATCTTTTCTCACGCCGCCCGGCGGCTCATCCGTCGTCCTGCATATCATCGCTAGTCACCCCATGCGTGTAACTGCTTCTCTAGTTCTTATCCACGCGTTAACAGTGTGTGAGCGAACGTGGTCTTTTCGCAGTCTTTTCACAGTCTTTTCACAGTCTTTTCGCAGTCTTTTCGCAGTCTTTTCACAGTCGTTTCACAGTCGTTTCACAGTCTTTTCACAGTCTTTTCACAGTCTTTTCGCAGTCTTTTCGCAGTCTTTTCGCAGTCGATTGTAGTGCCGCAGCTTTAAGGAGTACCGCATAACTACCTACCGCACCTTACCCCTTCCTCTAATTCCTTCCATCTTCACTCCGCACACGCATACTCCATAAAATTTACACTCCACACACTAGGTCAAACAAAATTCTAACAAATTATTTTAATCACAAAATTATTAAGTCTAGGAATAGGAAGTAGAGAAACAAGGGACTCTGGACCATGGAGTACCCAGTGCTATACACTCTTCCAATGAATCTCTTCCAATGAATCTCTTATAGAAGCGTATACAGTCTACAGTCTCGGTCTACAGTCTACAGTCTTTCTTAGACAGTACACTACTTCTATTTATAGTGACTTCATAATTCATGGCTGGTGCTTCTGGGAGCAGTGTTAATGGGAACAATCTAGAGCTGGGGATCTAGATCTGGGGATCTGGAGCTGGGGATCTAGATCTGGGGATCTTGAGCTGGGGATCTTGAGCTGGGGATCTTGAGCTGAGAGGTCAGAATAGACGTGAAACTCGCTTGGTCCAACGTGACTTTAAGAAATTAACCCCCATGAGTCCTATACACACCCGTTTTCTTTCATCGGCGTCCCGCTTAGTCATCCGTGCAGTGGATGACGGTGGAGGGGTTCTGTGTGGTTATGGGGTGAAAAATGGAAATGCAATTGATAGGAGAGGTTGAATAATGACTTGAGTCTGAATCTGATTGGATGGAATGGTACTATTGGGATAAGTCTTTGATCTGGAAATGGGTTACTACATTGAAGAGAGGAAATTTGTGAGGAGGGGAGGAGGGATAGCTGATAAGTGGGGACGTGCCGAAAAACGGGGACTTGGAGCGGGAATATAAGCTTGCAGAAAAACGGAATAGTATGTCCCAAGTAAAGAATAGACGAACAAAGAATGAGGGCCGGGAAAGAGACGGAATAAAAAAATGAACAGATGCAAGGATACGGCCATGGAATGTGATTCTGGGGAGTATATAAAATGGTCTTTGCCTCTACTTTCTTCCTTCCTCTTCACTCACTCTCAGTGACTTCTTCAATCAGTGACTTCTTCAATCAGTGACTTCTTCAATCAGTGACTTCTTCAATCAGTGACTTCTTCAATCAGTGACTTCTCTAATCAGTGAATTTTCCTTCTCCTTCTCAGTATGTTAAGCTCTATGGTACGGAAGTTCATATGGCTCCCCGTGTGGACTTCAATTTGGACAGTGGGATCTGCTGCTCCATTGCATAACGAAACTAAACCAAAGGTCTTGAAATTGGACATTAAGATCTTATACGGGAACACTCTTGAAGACGCATCTTCTTTTAAAACTCCTGGACTATTCGGACTGTCCGAGTATGCGACGCTTGAGTTCATAAATATGGCCACTTATTACCAGGCAGACATCTACGTGGGCTCCAATCGGGAAAAAAGTACTGTGCAGGTGAACACTTGGTTTTCAGAGTCGTGGGTCATGGGTAGAAATGTCTCATGCTTTCCCCGGCCCCTCTCTGTTCAAAAAGAGGATGATGATAATTACGATGAGGATGATGATAATTACGATGAGGATGATGAGGATGATGATAATTACGATGAGGATGATGATAATCACGATGAGGATGATGATAATCACGATGAGGATGATGATAATTACGATGAGTATTATGATGCTATTGAGAAGTCGAAAGGTTTTGATAGACCCATACTTGATCCTACCATCTTTAAGAGTAGTCTGGATTTTGGGAATGACTTTAGAGGTAAGAGATCCATCTCTAAACGTGACTCAGACTCCAAAACCTCCAATATCTCCCCGAAAGCCACTTCACATGCTACGATTTATGAAGACCCTAATCCGTGTTTGGCTTCTGGCTCATTCAATCCCCACGCTTCAAGATCCTTCAAAGAAGCGACAAACCCAAATACTTCCGTATTTATCAACGAAGACGACAAAGGCTCCTTGATATTTTGGGGAAGAGACACAATACGTTTTGCCAATACTAAAATCAGAATGTTGTTTGGTGTGACTGCAATAACTCATAGCTTTCAAGGGATTTTGGGCCTTGGGCCAGTACTGGAAGAATTTTTGCGAACGAAGCAGGGTACGAAATTTAAATATGATAATTTCCCTCAGCGACTCAAGAGCTCGGGCATCATAAACAAAAACCTCTACTCTTTTATTTTGAACCAAAAGGGAGCCCAAAATGGCTCTATTCTCTTTGGGGCAGTTGACCATAAGAAATATTCTGGTCACTTGCGTACAGTTCCCTTTGTCTACATAGACTTTGCAAGGAATTTTAGAAAGTGGGCCATTGCACTTAATCATATTTATTTGGAGAATGAGCACCAAAAAGTGACCATATTAAACCAGAGTATTGCAGCAGCTTTGGATCCTAATAATCATTTCCAGCATTTCCCTGCAAATGTGGTTAGGGCCTTGGTAGAACTGTTGCGGGCGCAATACTCCTTGGAAGAATCGCTCTACTACGTGGACTGTGCCTATAAAGACGAAAATGTGGGGAAGATAGTGTATGATTTTTCGGGGATTAAAATCCGGATTCCGGTGAGTGACTTGATCCTTAAAAAGGACAGGTCTTGTGTCTTGGGTGTGGATATCTTGAGGCCCTC
Organism: Metschnikowia continentalis; assembly: GCA_002370835.1. Taxonomy (NCBI): domain Eukaryota; kingdom Fungi; phylum Ascomycota; class Pichiomycetes; order Serinales; family Metschnikowiaceae; genus Metschnikowia; species Metschnikowia continentalis. The sequence continues at coordinate 3,459 of NLAO01001945.1, read as the reverse complement.
GGTTCTTCAGAACTCTGCAATTTTGGGCAACAGCTTTCTTCAAAATGCATATGTGGTATATAATTTGGATGACAGTGAGATCTCTTTGGCTCAGGCACATTATACTGACGAAGAGGACGTGGAGGTGGTCACCGAAAGTGTTCCAAGAGCTATAAAGGCTGAGAGGTACTCTTCCACCAGGCTAGCAACCAAGGTGAATCGGCTACCAACGGAGAACTTTAAACTTCCCCCCAAGAATTCAGGCTCCAGAGGCAATGGAACATCTAAGCCACGGAACACCTAAGCCATGGAACTATCTGAGTTTTTATAGGTGGCTAGTCCAGAGGGTTAGTCCAGATAATGGTTCTAGTACTGGCATTAACAATATTCCGCACTAGCATAACCAATATTCAGGACTAGCACTAACCCAATATTCTGCATTAGCTTAATCAATATTTTCTCAAACAAAAAAAAATTGTTTCAGTAGTATCAGAAAAAAACGTATTAAATCATCATATTTTAAATTTATAGTGATTTATACCAATTCTGATTTTTGTATTCATATTTGGGTTTATTAATCTTTATTTGATCGCACTAATGATTAAAATTTAACAATTTTGCGACGGTGCGAAAAAGTATGAACCAAGGTGTAAGGTTCAGTAGTGACTTGCAATACCCATAATAACACCATATCCAAAGTACTTACCATGAAATATTCATAGAACCATAAAATATTCAGACTATAAAATATTGAGACACCACGAAAAACTCAGAGCACTATTCTCACTCACTATTCTCACTCACAATTCTCACACAATTCTCACTCACTACAATGTTTTTCAAAACTATTCAAACCACACTAGCAAAATTATAAACAAGCCAATACAGTGTTTTTCAAAATTATTCAAACCAACGTGACAAAATATTTCGAACCAACAAGACAAAATGGTTCAAACCAGCGTGACAAAATGGTTCGTACCCCTGCGCACAGTCTTTTAAACCAAATGGATAAGTTGTTATATACAGAATAACAATAATGCCAGTTCAGTTCCGTCTGTTTTTCACCCTTGATTGATACTGCAAGACTTCTGTCCCAAATGTAGTACATAAGAGGCAATCCTCCAGATTTAAGATTTCAGAATATTGTATTCGAATAAAAGTTGGTGTGAAACATTACGCCATTTGGTTTAAACCATTCTGTCTTCTTGGTTTAAACCATTCTGTCTTCTTGGTCTGAAACATTTTGTCACGCTGGTTTGAAACATTTTGTCTTGTTGGTTCGAAACATTTTGTCACGCTGGTTTGAATACTTTTGAAAAACACTGTAAGGTGCGAAAATAAGGTGCGAAATCATCATCAGTGTGTGGAAATAGACTTGACTGTGGCCCCACTTGGAACCCAACACCATGGCCTAAAAAAACCATTTTGAACCGAACAAACCAAACCACGGTGCTTATACCAACTATTTTTTTTTTTAATTTAAACATGAACATCTGAGTCTACACAAAAAAGGAATGGGTAGTAGCCTATGATAAATATTCTCCTATAAGTATGGATAGCTACAGATTCTCAATACTTCATTAACCAATTTAATCAAATTCTCTAATTTTTTTTTTCATTTTTTAATTTTTTCATTTTTTCATTTTTTAATTTTTTCATTTTTTCATTTTTTCATTTTTTCTTTTGAATATTTTTTACATGTTTCTAATTTTCAACCTATGTTTTAGTATATATTGATATACAGGGATATGTAAGTTTGTACCTTACAAGACCAAAGTGCGATATGTGTCGAAGTGGGTGAAGAGTCTTCACCCACTGGTAACCTGCACATAATACTTCACTGGTCTGCATGCCATGTATCTGCGAAGTACCTTGACTCCGTACACGCTATGTACTTGTTGACAAGTATTGAGCCTGAGTCATTGTTGTAATATTGAGCCTGAAACATTGTTCTAGTGTAAGGTTGAGACCAGGGTGAGACCAGAGTGAGACCAGAGTGACTTTGCAGCCACTAAAATTGACTTTGAGAATGACTTTGAGAATGACTTTGAGAATGACTTTGAGAATGACTTTGAGATTGAGTTCGAGATGACTTTGAGATTGAGGTGAGACGTTTAAAGATGCGATTATGAGAGCAGCACCATTCGCGCGAACATTAAGTATTGAGCACTATTGATTCTCAACTCTTTTTTTCGCCCTTTTCAGGGGTACTTACTGAGCATCATCAACTACACATTATACTCACACTTTGAGTAGTAGCTAATTAAGTATTTGACAACGACTTCGCCAAGTCAACCGTTGTTGCATGGAACAGGTCTTAGTGACTGACTGCCAGCTTATCTGTAATCGTAGTCTCAATTACTGGACTGGTCATAAGAGACCAACCTGGGGTGTAGTAGTATAGTAGTGTAGCCATTGATTGTACTAAACATATAGTGTTAGATCCACCATATTCAGGGCCCTGCATATGAAGGTATTATGAAGCCTCTCAGTCCGATTGTTATGGCCATTGCAAACATCGTGTCACGACCATCTTTGTATGAAGTAATATGATAGATATTCTGGAACAATCCTTACCATTGTTCCGGTGGAGAGTTTTTCGGAGCCACGTTTCTCTCAAAGTATATAAACCACTCCGATTCCTCTCCTTGAGGAACCAGCAACGAGTACAAGGTTAGGTTAAGACACGTTATAAAGAACGTAACACCCTGGAAAATAAAGTAGCTAGTAGTAATTGATATTGTTCCAAGAAGTCTATGAGGGAACACTCAGTCATCAGAAAGTACTAGAAGGAAAACTCACTCGTAATGTAATGTTTCACACCAACTTTCATTAGAATTCAATATTTTGAAATCTTAAATCTGGATGATTGCCTCATATATATACTAAATTTGGGACAAAAGTCTTGCAGTACCAATCAAGGGTGAAAAACGGACGGAAATGAACTAAACTGAACTGGTTTCCTTGTTATCCTGTATACAACAACTTGTCCATTTGGTTTGAAAGACTGTGCAAAGGGGTAAGAAACTTTTTGAATTATTGGTTTGAATCGTTTTGCCGTGCTGATTTGAACCATTCTGTCTTCTTGGTTCGAAACATTTTGCCGTGCTGGTTTGAACCATTTTGTCGCGCTGGTTCGAAACATTTTGTCATGCTGGTTTGAATAGTTTTGAAAAACACTGTATAGTACATAGTGTGGATATTGGGGTTGAAAGGATGAGGGAGTAGAAAGAATCAGATTTTCATACAATACATCAGTCTATACTCTCTACACCAGTATACTATATTGGGCTAGCACTATTGTACCACTGAGTTAACAAAAGACTTTATGGCTCGTGTACTCTGAACCTACTGTGATCCCTCCTTAGTTTTTTTATCATAGTATATAGTAATGTAGTGTGTAGTGTGTAGTGTGTAGTGTGTAGTGTGTAGTGTGTAGTGTGTAGTGTGTAGTGTGTAGTGTGTAGTGTGTAGTGTGTA
>NLAO01001944.1:14815-62140 GCA_002370835.1 Metschnikowia continentalis | reverse complement strand
CCTCGTGACCTGGCGTTAACCACCCTACTCCACTCTGATTGTTGAACCGCTAGCTATATAAGGTACTCGGATTCCCACTTATTGGGAATTCATCGGCGAATGAACATAGTAACTAGAGTACCTGACGTAACCGGGATCTAACACCACCCTATACTATACACAACCCTATATCATCTACTATACTACACTATACTTTACTGTTAGATCTACCATAGGCAGGGCCCTCTATATAGACATATCATGAAATCTACTCTGTCCGAACGTAGCAATGGCCATTTCAAACGCAGTAATATTCTAGAATAATCCTTACTATTGTTCTAGTGGTGAGTTTTTTGAATGCCCCGTTTCTTTCAAAGTTAAATACGCAGCTCTATCAACAAATATAATATTAATAAGGAATAAATATATCAAAGAACATTTATTGTACTGTACTATACTATACAGTGTTTTTCAAAAGTATTCAAACCAGCGCGACAAAATGTTTCGAACCAAGAAGACAGAATGGTTCAAACCAGCGCACCAAAACGATTTAAACCACACTAGCAAAATGTCTCAAACCAATAATTCAAAAAGTTTCGTACACCACTAACAAGTTGTTGTATATAGGATAACAAGGAAACCAGTTCAATTCCGTCCGTTCTTCACCCTGGATTGGTACTACAAGACTTTTGTTCCAAATGTAGTACCATAAGAGGTAATCGTCCAGATTTAAGATTTAAGATTTAAGATTTAAGATTTAAAATTTAAGATTTAAGATTTCAGATTTCAGATTTAAGATTTCAGAATATTGAATTCTAATGAAAGTTGGTGTGAAACATTACGCCATTTGGTTTGAAAGACTGTGCGTAGGGGTACGAAACTTTTTGAATTATTGGTTTGTTTAATTTTGGTAGTGTGGTTTGAATAATTTCACTGCGTTGGTTTGAATAGTTTTGAAAAACACTGTACTATACTATACTGTTTTTTATAACGTGTTTTAACCTAAACTTGTATTCGTTGATGATCCCTCAAAGAGAGGGACCGAAGCGGTTTATATAATTTTGAGGGAAACGTGGCACCAAAACACTCTCCACCAGAACAATGGAAGTATTGTTTCTGGAATGTTCGAAAAGGGCCTTGGATTCACGAGCTGTCACAACGATCAAATGCCGTGTCACGACATTTGTAGTAGATACTACTAGAATCGGACATCGTAGGCTCCATATTGTATCTATAGGTAGTTTTCTACCTATTGTGGATCTAACTTATACTATACTATACTATAATACTTTATGCTCTCTTTTTATAGTTTTTGTGTACTCCATATTTAGGCTATTGCACAGTCACATCACACTATATTACTATTCCGACTCAACTATACTATATCGTCACTTCGACTTTCTCTACCTTCTACTTTTCATACTTTAATATTCTATAGTCTTCTTTAGTCTATACTACAATATACTAGTCTACTCTAATCTACTATACTCTATCCTACACTATAAGAGTTTACTCTACTCTATCCTACACTATAAGAGTCTACTCTACTCTATTCTAGCCTAAACCACAATACACCTTCCTTTCTTTATACTACTATATTGTCTTCTAAAGCCATAGTAATTTTTTTCTCTATGCCTGTCAGATTCGCCATAGATATTGCCCTACATATTTAGGATAATATGAAGCCTCTCTGCTTGAATATTGACTAGTGTTCTAATATATTAGTAGTACTGATTAATGTTTACTTTGAATACTGATTATGAGTGGTACTTTGAATGCGACTGTTTTAGTCCTTCGTGTATTCATAGGCATATACCCATAGTCAGGTCAGGTCAGAATCAGTAAAAGCAGTTGGTAGTCAGTCATATTTCGGGAGTGCAGTAAATATTGGTATTTCGTTTCTCACTACCAGTATGGTGCCGGTAATCTAGATACGAGAGATGGTCAGTAGTGTAGTCAGTCATTTTCACCAGAGAAATGGAGTCAGTAGAATTCAGTCAGTAGTATTCAGTCACTAGTATTCAGTCACTAGTATTCAGTTAGTATAGTCAGAGTAGTGTATTTAGAATTATTATTGTTAGTAGGTAGTAAGATCAGATGTAATCAGAATATTGTATTCAATCAGTCTTCACTAAAGTTGAACAGTCAGTCAGTCAGTCAGTATTAGTATCAGACCCGAGTGCCCTGGCTCATAACCATTCACCTTATTACAGTACAGTCTCATTCTTGGTCTTCTTACCGTACAGCACCATTTTTCGCCTTCTTACCGTACAACCCCATTCCTATACTTCAAAATAATTTTTCACACTACAATAACCAACCAATAAATTTAATGCTTTCTTAAAAGTCTAGACATAAGTACTTCTCTGGGTAGTTGTTAGATTCCGGTTACGTTAGGTACTCTAGTAACTATGTTTATTCGCCGATGGATTCCCAATAAGTGGGAATCCGAGTACCTTATATAGCTAGCGGTTCAACAATCAGAGTGGTGTAGGGTGGTTAACGCCAAGTCACGAGGTAAGGTGAATTCGATGAGGTCAAGTCACGGGTGCAGGTGAATTCGATGAGGTCAAGTCACGGGTGCAGGTGTCATGGGTGAGTCAATAGCCATTGTATCAGGCAGAGAGGTTGCATAATATCTCAATAGGTAGGGCACTACCTATGGTGGATCTAACAGTAGTGCGATACTCATACTATACCATTAGGCGTAAGTCCCTGCTTTCAACATTAAAAAACCCGTAAACCTCAAATTTGTTAGATATTAAAGATTTAAGATCAAATCAACTCTTCTCATTTCTAAATACCAAACTCCTCAGCTTTTTGGGGAATATTGGTGTTTGTATCAAAGGCTGGCTGCAGTGGGCACCTGCATACACGCACCCGGTGGAGTCGCATTTTGCACCCAATTCCGCCCACAAATATCTCTCCTCCTACACCTTTCTCGCTAGGCCCCACTATGCTCGAGTTGTCTTTTCGAAACAGCAGAGGCTCCGCAGGCTCTGTGGAGTCCCGCTACACGTTCTCCGACCTGTCAATGATCGACTTGGTCCGTGGCTTGAATGGAGCCACTTTCGACCCCTTCAACGGCGACCCAGAACACCACGGCTTTGACTCGGATCTGGACGACGACGCCGTCGAGGGACTTGTGCCCATGCCTACTCAAAGACCTCCCAGTGAAAGCCAGAGAAGAAGATTGAGCACCAATGTCGCTGGTATTCGGAGCAGGATATCCCAGCAGAACCTTGTTGGGTTCTTTGGAGGTTCACAGAGAGGACGCGATGATGAGTCCAAATCCAGGGGCGAATCCAGAAGGCACATACTTTCTCTCAGGGGACGTCCCACTTCAGTTGGTACAAAGGACAAAAAGGCTCCGGAGTCTCCTCCGTCTTCGGCCAAGGATAGGAAAGGTGCTTCTGAGAACAACGAGAATATAGGTGCTGGGGAGAGCATGGACCCCGCCGAGAGCACCGACACGTTGCAGGTGGCAGGTGATGTCAAAGCGCAAACACAGCCCGAGACCATAGAAGTTTCCACTCTTAATGATGAAAAGCCCAGACAGCGCAAGCCTACACGGAAGGCGCCTACAGATAAGATTCCCGAAAGCTTAGGAGACCAGGCCGAAAAGGAAAATGCTGATACTGCAAATAAAAAGGCCCAGGAGGTAAAATCTCAGGATGTGTCACTAGTCCAAGGCAAAGAGAAGGTGCAGAAAAAAGAAAAAAAGATTAGTGATGCTGATACCCCCACGGATAAGCTCAAATCACGGCACGCAGCCTTGTCTTCACTCGACCCACACAAAAACGGAGTCTCGGATTGTCCTCTTGTTCCCACCAAAACCGAGCTCGAAGGTAAGTCCAAAGAGGGCCATACGGGTACCACATGGATGCGCAAGTCGGCGTCCAGTCTATTCCCTCTGCTTACACGTGATGGAGCAAATACACTCCCACCATTCCAAAGATGGTCCAATTTGCTCGGCAGCCACAGCAGCCATATCAACGACGACTCGTCTGTTTTCCTCCCAAGAGCAAGTGCAGACTGCAACACCATTTCAGGCGCTCAACTCTTACAACATGATGGCATAGAGCCTCGCACCAGCAGTCCCGACTGCACGGAGCACGGCAAGCGGATGTACTGGCGCAAGTTGATCCAGGGCCGTTTTTCTTGGAGCCGCAAAAGTTCCAAGGTCAAGGAAGAACCCATTAGTAATAGTGCACCTGTTGCCATGACGTTGAAGAAAAGTGGTATGGATGGGGACAGGCACGTGAGACCAGTGTTGAAGTCTTCAAAACGCGAAACCAAAGCCGAGGCTAAGAGTGCTACACTTGGGAACAAAACCGGAGACCAAGGCAAGAAAAATGGTGATACTGGAACTCGAACTGGAGACCCTTTTGTAACTGGTCCAAAACCGGGTACTTCGTCCGCTGCAAATAACCGTAATTTTGCAATAGTGGGAGCCTCAGACCCCCGGAAGACCCGTACCTCCGAGCCTAAGGCAAAAGCTGGGTCTTCTGCTGAGCCCAAATCAAAGCTGCTGGCTGCTAAAAGTCCACATAAGCTGGCAGGCAAGAGTTCCGAAACGAAATCCAAGAAAAAAACAACCAAGCACAAGAAATCAGAGCCACTGCTGAAATAACTTCGGGTTGAAAGAGATCTAGGCTCAAATAGGTCCTAATAAGGTCTAGGTCATAAAGTCTGGGTCATAAGGTCTGGTTCATAAAGTCTGGGTCATAATGGGTTTTCGGGACTATAAGTCTATGGAACGGTTTGTGTGCAGGAACATGGTTATAAAATATATCCTTCCTGCCAAAAACCAACTCCCTCCAACTATTCGCGGTATGGAATATAGTGTTCCATTACTGTTGGTTGGTCTAAGCTAATCTGTCGCTCCTGCAGGTGGCCACGCGCTTATCTATCGCTCTGAGTCACCGCACTATAGCTCTCCTCCACTACTTCTTTTTGGTACTTCTTTTTGGTGCTTCTACTTAGTATACTCAATAATAGAATGTACAACTTAAAGCAATTGGTAAGACCCAATATAGCCAAGCTCGAGCCGTACAGGTGCGCACGTGACGACTTCAAGGAAGGAATTCTTCTTGATGCCAATGAAAATACCCATGGCCCCGCGCTCAAAACTGTCGATCCATGGGAAGATGCCTTGCAACTCAACCGGTACCCTGATCCACACCAGATTGAGTTGAAGCAACAGATTGTGGAGTTCCGCAATAGCGAACCCAATGCCCACTTGAAAGATGGGCCGAAAATCTCCCCGAAAAACTTATGTTTGGGCGTGGGACTGGACGAAAGCATAGATATGCTCTTACGGTGCGTGTGTATCCCTGGAAAAGATAAGCTTTTGGTTTGTCCCCCTACATATGGCATGTATTCCATCTGTGCTTGTGTGAATGATGTGGAATTGGTGAAGGTGCCGTTGACGGTGCCCGATTTCCAGGTGGACTGCGGGGCAGTGCTCGAAACCATCAGAAAAGACCCCTCCATCAAATTAATTTATGTCACTTCCCCTGGGAACCCCACGGCCAAGTTGGTTTCCGTTCAGGACCTAGTGGGTTTACTAGAGCAAGCACGCGATTCGTGGAACGGGCTTGTGGTGGTGGATGAAGCATACATTGACTTCACTGAGAGTGTGGATGGAAAGTCGCAGTCTATGTCCACATTGGTGAACCAATACGATAACCTTGTGGTGATGCAAACGCTTTCCAAATCGTTTGGACTTGCAGGAATTCGACTTGGAATCACTTTCTGTAGTGAGGAACTTGCGCTGATTTTGAATGCCATGAAGTACCCCTACAACATTTCACTGTTGACGTCGACTGTGGCCATGAGAAGTACGGAGAAAGATGGACTATCGGTGATGAACAGTCACGTGGATCTGATTCGGGCCCAGCGGAAGGTCGTGGCCAAAGAGCTTGCTCAAATGGAAGGCATTGGGAAGAATATTGGAGGTATGGATGCCAACTTCCTTCTTGTGGAGATCTTAAACAAGAACAATGTGCCATGTAACGAAACGGCGAAAAAGGTCTACAACCATTTGGCGACTTCCGAGGCCGTGGTGGTCCGGTTCCGGGGGACTGAGTTGAACTGTACGGGAGCATTGAGGATCTCCATCGGAACCGAGGAAGAGAACAAGATCATGCTTAAAAAGTTAGAGGGTGCTTTGAAGAAGTTTAGATCGGATTAGGTGATACACAAGAGAACAGGATGCAGTATTAACTGGTCGAATTCTAGCTCTAAGGCTCTGATGATTGAAGAAGAAAAACTCTTTTAGCTTTCAATATGGAACAACCAAGTCTGAAGAAAGACCATGGCAAGTTCTAAAAGATAGTGCTAAATGCACCTACACAATATGACAATACGACCCTGATAGCAGGGCTATGATAGAACAAGATAAGTTCCAAGCCCAAGTCTGGGCCGGTATCATTAGCTGGGCCAAAGCATATAATGCTTTTATATACATCTCCGACCATCTAGAGGACTGATACATTGGCGACCAACCAGGTAAAACAGACCACTTCATTAATAAGGAACATACATATATATTTAGACCTACTATTCATATTCTCCATGCTAATACAACTTCCAGTGTACTACTATTATGTTCTACTATGTATTACTACTGCACTACTGTACTACTGTACTATTACTATTTTACTACTATGTACTGTCACTACTGTACTACTTTACTACTATACTACTGTACTACTGTACTATTACTATTTTACTACTATACTAACTTAGGTATAGTCGCTAGATCTAAAAGATCAGATCAAAGGATATACTCAAATAGCCTTAAAATCTCTCGTATGTCTTCCAATGGAAATATGTCCCTGTCTCTCGGGCTCTTCCGGAGGTATGAGGTAGAGATCCACCAAAGAACATTCAAAATCAGCTACAGTAGGATAATTCAACACCATAAAGCCTCCCAACTGTGTTCGTTCATATACATGCACAAGTGAGGACGAAAATTAGTAACCCTATAGTTCAGGCCCACCTGGAGTTCCAACGACTCCACATTATTTTTTTATTTGGTCATAATAAGAGGGGACCCTGTTTCAAATACTTTCCGGCATACAAACAAGCCGACAATTGTTTCGTTTCAGGATGTTCAGGACATTTACTCCACCAGCAGGTTTGCAGTATGTCTAGTATCCTAGTATAGGTCGCGCACATAGTGTACATTTCTCAAGTACATCCGTACTGAGTGACGAAATCATATACAGTCCCTCATCCAATAAGAAAAATAATGAAACATAGACAAATTGGGAAAGAACGAAAATATAGAATATATGGAAGGCGGTGGAGGGTCTTGGTGGAAGGTTTCGGTGGTGGATGGTGTTGGTAGTTGGTGGATAATAGTGGTGCGCGCACGCACACAAATTTTATCTCTAAGTAAAACTTCACTCTCACGCACTTTTGCAACACCTTCAACACCTTCAACAGCACACATCATGGCCAAGCAGAACTTCGTGGGCCTTGTGGTGTCCCAAGGCAAAATGAATAAAACCGTCAAGGTGCGTGTGCAGACCAAGGCATACGACAAGGTCGTGCACAAAGAGGTGTTGAAAAGAAAAGACTACCTCGTTCACGATGAAGGCAACATCTGTAAAGAAGGTGACGTGGTTCGAATTGAGAGTATCCCCAAGATCTCAGCGCGCAAGTATTTTGCGGTGGCAGAAATGAAGGTGAACAAAGGTCAGAAGTTCGCGGAGTACCAGAGCTTGGCCAAGGAGAAAGTGGCAGCCGAAAACGAGGAGCGGTTGCAGGCCTTCTTAAATAGTCGAGATGAGTACGAGAAGGTCATCAAGAAGGTGGAGGATTTGAAGACGTTGGATCGTATATCCAAAGCATTCCACAGCAACCCAGAGGCAGATAGGGAGGCCATTTTACAACAGGTCAATGAGATCAAGCAGAAATACAACATCGAGAACTGGCCCACTACGGAGCCGGTGCTTAATGCCAAGATCAACCAAAGTGAAAGCGATTTGAAGATTTTGGAGAATAGAGTCCAACATATCAAACTCATTTTGGATAAACTCATGTCCCCAGAGTATGCTCTGCAAAGACAACAAATGTTGGAGACGACCACCAAGGGCAAGTATGGCGATGTGAACGGGCTCGAGAAGGCCATTCAGAAGAACCTTTTGCGCAAGTACGTGTTGGATGCACGCAACTCGCTTCCTCTATCACTCTGAACTTGTACATAGCGAGTGGAGGACCGTCCAATAGATAGCATGGTACTTGTCATTTGCCTCAGCATACATAATGACACAATATCAAAAAGTAGTATAAACTGGATAATACTAGTACTACTACAAATACTGTACTACTACAAATACTGTACTACTACAAATACTGTACTACTACAAATACTGTACTACTACAAATACTGTACTACTACAAATGCTGTACTATTCCAACTAATATAATCTTTGATCTTAGATACAGCAGTGGTGGAGATGTAGTGGATGTAGTTGGTGTAGTAGAAATTCACCAGAGTAATAGGTTAGACTGGTAGATATAGCCTGTTCTTTATAGTATGTATTCTCTGGTCAAGAGTGAGATCACTATAGGCTAACTGATATTTGGAATGGGCTTGTTATTTGGAAACACCAGGCATTAACTAGGACCCCGTCAGTGGTGACTGAGTGTCCATTACAAAGAATTAGTCATGGTCCTAGTCCCAAAGCTGAAGACCTAGTAAGAAACACACACTTAGTTTACTGGTCTACTCTACTACTCACTCTACTTACTCTACTACTCTACTACTCTACTACTCTACTACTCTACTACTCTACTACTCTACTACTCTACTACTCTACTACTCTACTACTATACTGATAGACTTCCATAGTACTATGACCATGCTATACAAATACTACTACTACTACTACTACTACTACTACTACTACTACTACTACTACTCAAGTACTTTATTACTATACGACTGAATTGCTACTACTGTATTGTTAGATCCACCATGGGCAGTACTCCCTATTGATATAATTTGAGCCTACGCTGTCTAATCTTAACAATAGTCATACCACAACGCTGCTCCTCTACCACCATTGTACGAAGTGCAAGGTGAGAAGTGATGAGCCTGAAATGCCAGGATGAAAAGTGATGACTCTGGAGAATCATCGGAGAATGACCATAGTAAACAGAATCCGTGACGTAACTCGACTCTAACAATATGGGTCTCACATGACCTGTTCAGTAATTGAGCCTACGATTACCGATCGTTTGGCAGACACCCCTTTATGAAATACACCTTTGGAAATTTCCACCGGCTAAGTAATTACTATACTCTATGAAGGGTCTAGTCGTCCAGACCAGCCACATCTAAAAGGTGTATCCATGTCTACTCCAACTGAAAAATAATCCACTACTGTACCTCCTACAACTTTTTTTTTATGCTAATACTCATAGTCTAAATTTTAGACTAGGACAATCTATATACAATCCTTATTAGTGAATTGATTAATTTGGGTACGGATGTCGATGTGGCATTGGTCAAGGTTAGGTGGCATTTAAGTATGGTTTGATTAGGATGGCCGGAATTGGGGGTAAAACCGGGGGTTGCGAAAGCCCACAAACACCCGTGCACCAGGCTACCTCAGTAGAAAAAGGCCCAACGCAAACGAACATTTTTTTCATCGTACGGAAAGAAGAGTAGGTTAGTTGGAATCTTGAAATTCCGGACTTCACAATGTATATTTTTGAGTGGAGAATCTTTGTATGATGGACTTTTGGAGGTCCTGTAGTTGAAGAATTCCGGTCGCGGCCCCCAATTCCGGTCGCAGCCCCCAATTCCGACCGCGGCCCCCAATTCCGACCAATTCGGGCCAAGCTATTGCATACCGTAACAGGATCAGGACTCATAATTATTCATCATAGTAGTATGTCAGAAAAATTAAATAGGGTATTCTGTCCGATTTTACTCCAAGGTGATTTTTGAAAACCAAGCAGCATCAACGACGGTTGACTAGGCGACCGCACTATCAACTACTTAGGCCGATTTTTTCCTCTAGGGAATCATCGAAGAATGAACATAGTAAACTGTGTATCTGACACAACACCACGAATCTTAAATTAAACTCATCATACTTGAAAAGCAGACAATACCAAACAAAGAAACTATCATTACACTTACATAACATCGTATCATATCTTATATTATTACCCAAAAAAATGAGTCCATACATGCACCAAACACCAACAAAGAGGAAAATGTATACACAGATTATCAGCAAAGTAATATATCTATTGTTTTATATTATTACCCAGAAATATTTCAAACTCACATATAAGCCAACCCAACACCCACCCAATGTGCTTAAATAACTATAGCGATAGCTTAAGTAGGTACCACCTAATTTCCACAAGTCTCTTGCTTTTAATTCTGCTTCTAATTCTGCTTCTAATTCTGCTTCTATGTTCTTCAAAGATAGGACTTCACTTGACTACACTAGATATAATCTATGACTATATGGACTTATAAATGTGGTTTTGGGTTGGTGTACTATCCTAAATCCATTCCATAGTACTACGTTTAATCTACTCCTTTTAATTTTTCTAGTTTATCAGATCCAGTGAAGTGATACCCATGAGACACCCCTATTATTCTTATCAACTTCTTGACACACGCCTATTATTCTTATCGACTTCTTGAGACAACCGAGATTACAGAACATCCACCACTAGGCATTGAATCTCAGAAGCCAGTATAGGCTACTTTTACTACTAAACGATACATACTGTACCATGAACTACACTAACACACTAAACACTACACTATACCCCATACTGACCAGGTATTACTCTACTTTAGAGAACACTATAGACCACTTTATAGACCACTTACTATAATCCACTTACTATAATCCACTTACTATAAACCACTTACTATAAGTTCACTATAAGTTCTCTTAATTGAATGAACAAATGTCTCGCTAGAGGTTTCGTAAAGATATCCGCAACGTTCTTTGCTGACTTAATGTATTCCACAGTCGCAATACCTCTTGTAATCGACTCTCTTATGGAGGATACCTTATACATGATATGCTTCGATCCTTCATACCTCTTAGAATCTTTCACTGTCTTAATACCTGATTTGCTGTCAGATATTAGTCTAATCGTGTAGTCCGATTCGATACAAAGCACCTGCTATAAATTACAGTAGTTCTAGCAAAGAACTAGTACACCACAATTAGGAGTATATTTAGTGTACATTTATGAGTATATGGGACATAGTGACATGTTATTTTCTAGTTCTAGTATTCCTTTCAAGAAACATGTTCTCCTATACATTATTATGGTATTATTAATTCAGTATTACAGACAACACCAAAGAAATAATAACTAATAACCATTCTCTAATCTGCTTCTCTAATCTGCTTCTCTAATCTGCTTCTCTATAGTCTACTTACCGATAGTCTACTACTCCATGGATTCTGCCACTTTGAGTAATCCGTTACTGGTCTATTCTCCTTAATGAACTTAAAAGTGTACTTGTTACATTACTTGAAAATTCTCATATCTATCCATGTCAAGTGGTACTCATATCCTCAGCAGGTCTCCAAGTTTAACAGCTTTTAGTTGATAGATCTAAGTAGTTAAGACCTTTACTTAATAGACCAAAGTAGTTAAGGCCTTTAGTTAATAAACCAAAGCATTTAAGACCTTTACTTGATAGAAAATAGTTAAGGGGAGTCGGAAAAATTGATCCGTAACTTCGGGATAAGGATTGGCTTTGATGGTCGGTGAGGCATTATGAGGTGGTAGTTAACCCTCAGGTTTACTGCCTGCTTCGCTCGACAATTGACCGTTTCAGGACTGGTATAGATTCTAGGATTCTGACCGTCGATTTAAAACATAGCATCACGATGTTCCCAAATAACGTTGATGTAATGTGATTTATGACCAGTGCTCTGAATGTCAAAGTGAAGAAATTCATTCAAGCGAGGGTAAACGGCGGAACGGTGGAAGTCATAATAACTATAACTCTCTTAAGGTAATCAAATGCCTTGTCATTCAAAATTCTACTATTTTTATTTCTTTTTTTTTTTGCCTGAAATTTTGCACCCGAAACTACTTACAGTGTTTTTCAAAAGTATTCAAACCAGCGCGACAAAATGTTTCGAACCAAGAAGACAGAATGGTTCAAATCAGCGAGGCAAAACGATTTAAACCAAACTAGCAAAATTAAACAAACCAATATACATAACCCCTAACAAATTTTTGTAAACAGGATAACAAGGAAACCAGTTCAGTTCCGTCCGTTTTTCACCCTTGATTAATACTGCAAGACTCCCAAATGTAGTACCATATGAGGCAATCCTCCAGATTTAAGATTTAAGATTTAAGATTTCGGAATATTGAATTCTAATGAAAGTTGGTGTAAAACATTACGCCATTTGGTTTGAAAAACTGTGCGAAGGGGTACGAAACTTTTTGAGTTATTGGTTTGTTGAATTTTGCTAGTGTGGTTTGAATCGTTTTGGTGCGCTGGTTTGAATAGTTTAAAATGTTGGAAAATAGCACCGAATAAGAGCGCGCACGGCGCCCTAGGCTTGCAGGGCACGTCGCTACTAGTTTCCCGTCAGTGAAGGCCGACTCCCATGTATATAATGAGGCCTTCGCTACACCTTTCATTAGTCAACTAATCGAACATCTCTACCTAGGGAGACATACCAAGATGGCCCCCAGATCCAGACCCACCAAATCTCCTTGTACTGACATTGAGGCTCCGCCTATGTCTGAAGTAAACACTTCAACTCAAGTGTTCACTTATCTTGATGAAACAATGAGATCCGTATCTTATAGTCAGAAGAGATCTCTGGACCTTAAACCATGGTTACTCTATGGGCCACCTGATTCCCCAGCATTCCTAGCTGAGCTGGAGTTAAAGAATCTACATTAAAAAACACTGTATACGAGCACCTCGAGATATTTGACAGTATGTGAGCATAATGCACCAAGTTGCAAACATCAAAAAAATCAGAAAAAAACCTATTTTATTTCTAGAGAACATAAAGAATATAAAGAACATAAAGAACATAAAAACCATTATAAAGTTCTTAAATTTTTTTCTACTACCCTAGATTCTTCAAATTAATGGTGGTATTGGAGAATTGGGAGGAGACTAGATCAGATTATGAGCCCGCGCACGGTATCATTCACTGCGCGTTCCATACATCGATAGCTACCCACTCCAAGCACCTACTCCAAGCACCTACTCCAAGCACCAGGCCTTGATATGTCCAACACCATATACTGAATATACAGTTCTCCAGCCAAAAATCAATGAACCATAGAACATACTCTAAATTCGGAAACCACCATATATTATTATATACCATTTGAGCTTGGTTCTATGGAATAGTTTACACCAGACTACAGTCTCACAACACCATACCAAATAGTACATAAACACACGATTCCACCCTCCAGAATACAGAAAAAGATACAAAATTAAACACAACTACACCAAAACTACACCAAAATTATCTAGTATTTTTTTGATATGAATAAATCGGCAACATCGCAGATACTCCGACGAAGGCTCACCGATGCCAAACAACTCTTAGGGTATCTGCAACACAACACCATTCTGGTGCTTCGGTCGGATTCTCTCCTCAAATACAAAGATAAGTTCAAGTGTATTCTTATCCCCAGTCACCTTGAAGAAATGGAACGACAAGCTGCATTGATGAATGATGAGCCGTTCGATGTGAGTCGCACCCATTTCTTCCTCCAACACTCTCTCCACATTCCCGTGCTTACGGTGACCAATTTGAGTGTGCAACCAGGAGAAAGAAGGTTTGTGATGTGGCTCATGGTATCGTCGTATTTCCCCTTGATATCGGCGTGTCTTGCTCCACTTGCCAATTTGGTGTCGTTTATAGGACTCCTTCAGAACTGGAGGTACGATGTGAGTCTTGGCAAAGACCACCCAGAAATATCTCCAGTTTTGCCCTTAAACATTATTGCCTTTGTGGTGGGCATTCTTGGAAATGTCTCTCTAGTGTTGAATTTCCTGGGTCTCTTTCGCTACTCTTTTACCCAATGTGTATCCATTACATGCTGGGTTTTGGCCGCGTCTCTCTTGATGGCCGCAGTCATTGTCACTGCGCTCGATCCACTTCCTAATGTGATTTTGACGGAGGGTTACTGGCTTGCGGTGTTTACGGTGGGCATGTACTACTTGTGCCTGCTTATTATGCTGTTCAACTACTTGGGGTACTGGCTCCAGAAGTACCCTGCCACGCTTAACTTGACACGGAAACAACGCCTGCTTATGTCGTTCACCATCTCGTTTTGTGTTTGGCAAGCTGTCAGTACTATAGTCGTCTCTAAGCTCATTCCGGATCTACCTTATGGGAGCTCTTTATACTACTGTACAGTGTCCATGTTGACCATTGGTCTTGGCGATGTGGTACCCAAGAGTCCTGGTGCGAAGGTGTATGCCTTGGTCTTTTCGTTTGTGGGCGTGCTTATTATGGGGCTTATCGTATCGGTACTTCGCCAGGTGGTGCTTACTTCTGCTGGGCCCAGTATATTCTGGCACCATGTGGAGATCCACCGACTCCGCGCTCTAGAGAAGATGAGAAAGGAACAAAATCAACCTACTCCGAATTCTCTGAATTCTCTGAATCCTATTATGCCTGGCTCCTTGAATTCTCCCTTTAAAAACCCCCTGAACCCGGTTATGCCCACTCTTCTATCGCCAAATCTGCCATATACCCTGGAACCTGTTCTTCTGGAGCTGGAGCTGGAACTTACCGATGACCCTTCGTTTGAATATATTCGCCAGATCCGGCGAAAAGTCCAGGCCAAGCAATCACAACGCCAGCTTCTCTGGACTGTGGCCATCTTTATTCTGTTCTCGCTTCTAGGCGCATTGGTGTTTTCGAGAATTGAAAAGTGGAACTACTTCAATGGTGTATACTTCTGCTTCCTCTGTCTTCTTACCATTGGTTATGGAGACTACCATCCCGTAACAAGATTGGGCAGGGTGTTTTTCGTGATCTGGGCCATTGCAGCTGTACCTTTGATGACCATTTTGGTGCTGAATGTGGGAGACCATATTTATGAGATGGCGGTGAAAGTTGATGATTTCACATCGCATGCCTTCAATTTTCGTACCTACATGGGCCTTTTTGCTCGGCCGCTGGAACAAGAGCTGGAGCCTCAGCAACAGGAGCAGAAGACAGTGCCTTCTCCAGAGCCTCGCACCCCCAAAGAGGCCCAGCTCTACAAGACACGGGAAGTCGCTCAGAGTCTCAGTGCATTCAAAAAATTGTTCGTCAATTTTATGGACCACCCCGATAAGCAGTACGACTTGAGGGAGTGGAAAGAGATGCTCGAGTCCTTCCAGGTGCATGATCTCTCGGAGGAGTACTTCTGGATGGGCGAATTTCTGCCGTTGAAGTTGCCTCTCAAGGAATCCAATTACTTGTTGATGACGGTTTTGTTGAAGATGTCGAAGGATTTGAAGGAATTGCAGGAAATGCAGGAGAAGGCCATGGACCCCAATTTGGACTCGCATATTAACCTTTCAGCCAAAGAAAACGGGTTGCATTTTAAAAGACCAGAATAGGTCTAGAATGCCTGAATTTCCACTTCATCCTATTAATTACCTTTTTTTTTTTTTGGTCGCAGGTCGACTTTCTGACTTTCTCCTAGAGATTGCAGCGAGGTAGGTACATCACCTTCCACTTCCCTTCAATGCTCTCTTTTTTGAGAGAGAAAGTGATGGCCGAATTCTGATTGGACACTTGGAGCATTTTGCTATGGAAGAGCTTCAACCGATTGAATGTGTGCTGTAGCCGTTCAATGGTTGTTTCAAGCACCAGCACCAGTACATCGCTAAGGGTAGTACATCGCCACGGCTAGGAGCCTTTTTGATGTTCTCAAGCGATACTTCAATTTCGGAATGGAGCTCCTTAATGGCCCGAAGCTCTTGTAGCTGGCCATAAAGCTCGGTGTTCACCTTGTGTCTACAGACTGCAGTGAAGTAGGTATACATCCATTACCCTCCACTTGCCCTATCTCCCCAGTCCATCATATTCTGCACACACCAATTCTTTTTTGAAACCATTTTGTTGATCATAATATTTCCTGGCCTTACATTACCCACACCTTCACCACTTTTACTATTTATTCCAATCCACCACTGGATCTTGGACCAAATCTGATCCATATCTTTCAACCTATGTTTTAGTATATGTATTGATATACAGGGATATGTAAGTTGTACCTTACAAGACCAAAGTAGAATGGACGGTGTGAGGCTAGTGAAGAGATTTCACCCACTAGGAACCTGCACACGGAGCATCATTCTACTGCATACAAAGCATCCTCGAAGTACTTTGCTAGGTACTTATTGACAATATCGGATGCCTTATATGCAGGTAATCACGATGCGCGTCGTTCTAACTAAAATAAGTCCACCAATGACTCCAGTGTCAAACTACACATCGAGACAAGGCATACACGATACAACCAGAGGGTACGAATCTCTCCCTTGGCAGGTCTCACTTTAAAATAATATACTCTAGTTCTGTTGCTCAGTATATTGAGTCTCATTTAAGTGTCAGTTTTGTCACTGAATTTTACGCGGGTCTCAGTTAAGTCATACTGAGTTGTTAGTTATCCAAAGTGACGTTGGATTCTGCGGTAGAGTCTTTTGAAATAGACGAAATGATGCTGGAGGCGGCGCCGCAGCCATACGATCCCGTGGTGTGGCGTTTTTCCCGCTTCAAAATCTCCCTTTCACAGCTCCAATACGCTACCTTTACTATTATAGGCATAGCTCTCCTCTGGCCCTGGAACTGCTACCTAAGTGCTCTGGCATACTATGGCGACCGGTTCATGCACTCTCCAGCATTGGTCAAAATCTACTCCTCCACCATGATGTCGGTGTCTACCATTGTGCTGACCACCTTTAACTACTTCTTATCGCAGAAACAGAGAGGTGCTAACTATAAGTACAGGATCAATGCGGGGTTGGGACTCACTATAGCCATATTCGTGGTCATGGCGTTTTCCTGTACCATGGACTTGTTTATCCGGATGAACGACATGGTGTTCTTCTTTGGACTTATGTTTATGGTGTTGCTTAGTGCTATTGCGACGTGCGTGGCCCAAAACGGCACCATGGCCACCGTTAATGTGTTAGGCCAGCTTTATACCAATGCGGTAATGGTAGGCCAGGCCATTGCAGGTACTCTTCCGTCCATAGCATTGATCTTGTCTATTTTGCTTATTGGAGATCGTCACCACCAAGGTGTTATTGGCACTTCTCTGCAAAACGCCGACGATTACTACCTCGATAAGAACTATGGGCTTTTCATCTACTATATTACGGCCAGCTTGGTTTCTATGGCGTCAATTTTTCTCCTTTCGCTTTGTGGTTACCATAAACGGGAACTGCAGTATAGGGCCTTATCGGAGATTATGGAGGATGGACTTGATGAGAATTTCATCACAGAAAGTATAGACCCATTGGACGAGGTTCAGCATATTCACGTGCCCTTCACTGTTCTTTGGTCCAAGCTCAAGTTAATCACCATGACCATCTTCTTTACGTTCTCCATCACCCTCTGTTTCCCTGTGTTTGCATCAGTGGTGGAGTCTGTGCACACCGAGTCAAAATTTCTTTTTTTCAAGAAAAGCATTTACATTCCGTTTATTTACTTGGTGTGGAACTTGGGCGACTTGGCAGGGCGGATCTTATGTGGTCAGGCCAACTCCAAGGTCCTCATTCGGAACCCTAGAGTTTTGTTTATTTATTCTTTAGCTCGTTTGGCATTCATTCCGTTGTTTCTCACGTGCAACATCCATCCCCAGGGAAAAAAAGCCATCATTCCGTCTGACTCATGGTACATTGTGCTCAACTTCTTATTTGGGCTCTCCAATGGCCAGCTAGCAACGTCATGTTTCATGATTGTGGGGGACCACTGTGATGGTGCTGATGAAAAGGAAGCTGCTGGTGGCTTCACCACCGTATTCTTGAGTGTTGGTCTTGCTGTGGGCAGTGTTATGAGCTACCTTTTGGTGCTAGTGGTGGGATAATTCGATAGAATATGCATGGATTCAGTGTTTCCAGAAATGCAGAGGATTTAAGGACTGCTTTTTATACTGGCTAGTAATAATTTTTGAAGAATCTGACTGATAAAGGACAGGCCAGATTGAGCAGGGATTCAAAGATTATGGAAGGTATTGAAGGTTGGTGTGACTTATATCTCTCTACTCTTTGATAAGACCCCTAAGATCTATTCTTGAGATTATAAGCCTACTCACCTAAGGTATTTGATTGGTCCTTCAGCAGCTCTTGTCCATTAAAGCTGGTATATTTATTTAGAGCTACTCCTTGATTCAGAGCCAGTTTCATTAGAGGCTGAATTGAAATCTGGAGTCATTTAGATTAAGAAGAAACAAGGTATCGGAATCTGCGAT
Source organism: Metschnikowia continentalis (assembly GCA_002370835.1). NCBI lineage: Eukaryota > Fungi > Ascomycota > Pichiomycetes > Serinales > Metschnikowiaceae > Metschnikowia > Metschnikowia continentalis. The sequence continues at coordinate 43,687 of NLAO01001944.1, read as the reverse complement.
TCTGTTATCTTCTATAGTTGCCTCATTATATGTGAAGTTTTGGAAGGTGACCAAGATAATGGGTCGCGAAAAACATGGTTGCAAAGGTTTGGAGCCCGGGGTTCTCCCCGAAATTATACTATTAATCCATGAAACGTACTTCTCCCCAATTATTATTCTTCCTAATGAACCTTACTTTTGATACTAATGCATGCTTAACTATAAGCTATGATGCATGATTCTTATTCTGTATATTGTAACCCGTCAACAGAGTATCATAGACAGTAGCAATGACGTCACTTACTGATGAAGACTGACCAACTCTAATTTTCATACTGACTAACTCTAATTTTCATACTGACTCACTAATAAACATAAGAATCACTAGGAAATGCTTATGACTAATAATGATATACTGGCCTACTACAGTTATACAGGTTTACTGTTCAAACCCACACCAAACAGACACACTACATCTTATTGTACTGTACTGTACTGTACTATACTAAACTGATCATGGTGGGTCTATGAAAGGATAAGTAATATGAAGGTGCAAAACGAGGAGTATAGACATTGTTTTGATTAGTAGAGTGTATTTACCTAATCGGATATAAGTAGACATATTCATGAGTTGATCCAATACACTGGGTCATTACTCACCAGTCAATTCAGTCCTGAACACATATACAATTTGCAGCCACGTGTCTAAAAAGACCACCAATTTGCTACAAAATTAGTCCTATAGTCGTGGAGAGTGTTCACTTAGACTTCACTGAGTCTTGACTAAATCTTGACTGAGTCTTCTGTAATCTGTTCTAAGATCCATGGAGCCATAAACGAATACATATAGCTATCAAGTATTAAAGGCCTACAACAAAAATCCATGTAGAGTAATCATAGTGAAATAGTAGTCTGTTCAACGTATAGTAGTATTGCAGTGAGCAGTCAGTATAGTGGTTAATAACCAGTATAGTGGTTAATAGCCAGTGTAGTAGTTAGTGGTCAGTATAGAAGTTAGTGGTCAGTATAGTGGTTGGTGGTCAGTATAGTGGTTCGTATTGTACTTGTTAGATTCTTGTTAGCACGTTTAATACCTAATCGTTACTATATTCATTGATGCTTCCTCAAACGAGGAATCTGAGCGGTTTAGATAACTTTTGAAGACAAAACGTGGCTTCGAAAAACTCTTCAACAGAATGAGAGCAGTGATTGTTCTAGCTCAAGGGCATTTTGCACAAGCCATTGTTAGGATCGATATGTGAGAGTATAGAGTATGGAGAGTATAGAGTATGTGAGAGTATAGAGTATGTGAGAGTATAGAGTATGTGAGAGTATAGTGAATCTACAGTGAGTAGTCTGGTACAATGTAGTATAGCCAATGAATAGTATAGTACAGTGAAGAGTCTAGTATTGTAGTAGAATTAAGGAACTACTGGATATACAAAAGACCAAGTCAATACTTTGATTATACACCTACTTAGTTCTAAAGTCAGTGCGCGGGCTCCTAACCGGAAGTAGAGTATAGCTTTATGGTACTAGAGCCAAGCCGGAGTGTATATTTGCATAATGATAAGTGATTGTATTTATAATATATAGAAAAAAAAAGGACTTGAATGTTTTACCATGAAAAAATCGCCCAATTGTCCCCAAATCACCCTTTTTTTAGCTCTGAAAACTAGCTCCATCTTTTTCTAGGCCCTCATTTTACCCTCGACCCATGACCAGCTTGCAATTGCAGCCGTCTTTGCCGTTCCCGTTCCCAGTGACCGTAGATGTGGTTTTTTATAAGTCAAGCCAATAATCCAGAAACACAGCACTATGCTCAAATACAAGTACTATGCTTACGCTTAATAATATCTCTATGGGCCCCCTGCCTATAGTGGCTCTAACAGTATTAATATTCTATGGTGTAGTAAATGGTAGTAATACAGAAAACCCAGAGCAGTGTAGATAAGTTTGAAGAGAAAATTGACATCGAAAACAAATCTCCATCAAAACAATGCTACGATTCTTCTAGAATAGTCGAAAATCCCTTAATAATACTTCGTACAATCACTTGTAGTATATTTTACTAGCACTCGATTACAAGACTCCACCTGTCAGACTTTAACTACTCATACTTTAACTACTCATACTTTAGACTCTACTCGTCTATAATATACTCTAATAACTGTAATCCAGGTCACATTCTAGGAGTATAGTATGGTATAGAATAGTGTAGCATATTGTATAGTGTTGTGTTGTATAGTGTAGTGTAGCATCCTGGAGACGTTAAGGTACTATTTTATCTTTATTCTTTGATGAACCCCCAAGGGAAGAGTCTGAGCTACTTATATATCCTTTCGAAGGAGAGGTACAGGTGCAAGCCTCACTAACAATGGTCGTGTTTGTTCACAATAGGTGGCAGTGATCGGTGTCAGTAATTGCACTGGAGTAATTGCACTGGAGTAATTGCATTGGAGTAATTGCATTGGAGTAACTGCACTGGAGAATTGCACTAGAGTAGTAGAGTTGATAGTGAAAGGATCTTTCTTGAATCCAGTGAAATATGAAGCGGCCAAGAAACGTGCTGTTTAGCTTGCCATGTGACTTTGGCCAGGCAACTAGGCATACTCAGACTACATACGTTACATGGGATGCTTGTGATATCTATTTCTCTGGGTATACCAAGCAATAAGTTACTGGAAGTAGTCAGGTGTAGTATGGATCCTAATTGGAAAATCAAGGGTAGTCACTGGAGATAGCATTGGAGGGGGTACGGAGCTTGCATGGAGGGGGTACGGAGCTTGAATGGAGGTAGCAGGTAATATGAGACCACCATGTCAAATTTTATTCCATAGTACTTCATAGAAACAACTCTGGCTGGCGACTTCTCGAAGGGGCATCAAGTCTATTTAAGTTTTTGAGCAAGAGGTTGTGAGTGAAGTAGTCATGCACGTTAACAATAGGGCTCTGGTGGGTACACTTACCTCGAGAATCGAGTAAAAAAATCGAGTCAAAAAATCGAGTCAAAAAATCGAGTCAAAATATGAATCCGAAATCACAGTCCATTTCACAAAAATTTATGGATCTAGTGTACTATTGATTATTGTTAGATAGGAGTGCTCATTGCGCATGTTGTACTATAAGAAACAGTAGGCTCATATAATCGCAACGTACGAACTACGTACTTGACCAAAAAAAAAAAAAAAAAAAAAACCCTTGAATCATAAATATCCCCACTTCTCTTCAATACGTAACCTCCCTAGATTTGGCCGACTTTTGTATTTTAAATTGGCCCAGCGGAGTGTCTAGAAATGGTAGAATTGCCAACCGTACCAAAACTATTCTATTAGGGGGAGTGAGGGTTCGCACAATTTGCACCCAATGCGAATGCACAGCAAAAAGAAACAGTACGAGGGACAAGAACTAAAAGTAAGAGGTAAGTACGTAGACCAAAAGTCAAGTAGAGTAGCAAAAAAAAAAAAAAGAAAAGAAAAAATAAGTAAAACCAGAAATAAGAGTGCACATTGTAATTCAGACCCCCAAATATTATTCCAACCACCAACTATGTTTTTCTGTCACCAAAAATTCATTATGGTGTGCCGTTTACTGGCCCTCTCTATTAGAGTATACTCAATGGAGGTTGTGCAGAGTGCAGGGAGCGCACACCTCAGAACAGAAGTCAACTGAACCTCCGCACAGGCCAATAACCCACATCATGTCATTCTGGGACCAAAACAAAGATACCTTCAAATCCGCCGGCAAGGCTACGCTCAAGGGAGTGGGACACGGAACCAAGGCTTTGAGTTCCGCTGGATACAGGACATACAAGAACCATTCCGGTAATTCGCCTTCCGAGAAGGAGCCCGTGGAGTATGTTCCGGGCTCCGTGCCTTCCTTGACCAAAGAACAACTCCACGCCATGCCGGCCCCACCACGTCGGGGCCAATCCCAGCCACAATCTCTGAGTCAACCTCAGAGTCAACCTCAGACTCAAAATCATCCACCTCAGTATCAGCCTCAGGGACAACCCCAATATGGACAGCCTCAGACTCAATACCAACCCAATGCAGCTCAAAACACTCCGGCTCAAGCTGCCCCTGCTCAAGCTGCCCCTGCTCAAACGGCCCCTGCTCAAACACCACCTGCTTCGTCTCTTCCAAACTTGTTCCAGCAGTCCGCACCCCACTTACAGACTCTTGGTAACCTTGCGTCCAACCCACATGTTCAACAATTGTACCACCAAGTGAATAACCAGGTTTCAGCTCACAATTCTGGTGCTCAGAATCAGCAAATCCCTTCATACCAACAAGCAACAGCCACTCCTCCGGGAGTTCCCCCAAGAACCCCTGGTGCTCAAAATACAGGTGCTCAGAATACTCCGGCACAACCCCTGCCACATAACCCTGCTGCGTATGCTCCCCCCTTGCCGGAAGGTACACCATATGGTGCCAATGCAGCCTCCACGGCCTCACCAAATCCCGTGCCTTATATATCTAGTGCTGGATCTGCTTCCACAGAAAAAGAAACACCAAAAAACCCCACTGATATTTCAATGCTTACTCCTCCTCCAATTCATAAGAACAGAGCTCCTTCCTCTGCCTCTCTGAACACTCCACTGAAGTACGTGCCGCCTTCTGCTCCGCACTTACCCTCTCGCTCCAGTGCTGGTGAAGTTCAGGACGCCCAAGCCTCTTTAACTCCCGAACTGGTGCCTCCGAATTACTCTTCAGGTACTCGACCAAAGGTCCCGGGCGGACCAAACAAATCCGGAGTTTATGAGTGTCTGCCAGTGCGCTACACTGAGCTAGATCTCTCGCAAGTGGGTCCTCCACCTCCAAGAAGACACGACTCCAAGGCCCACGAAATAAGCTCTTCTTCTGAAATTCAGTCTAAGCCCATTCAAAGAGAATCAAGTCACACTTCACCTCCACCCCCACCTCCCAGATCGGGTTCTGCTACCAGTGCCTCCGGTATAAGTACTGCTAGTGTTTCTGCTCTGGCACTGACCGATAAGCCCAAAAAGTTGCCCCCTCCAAAACCAAAAAAATTGCTGGCTATAGCTGTGAATGCCGCTGGAACGTCAGTTTGTGAGCATGTATCGGAGCCAGATACAACCGAAGTCGAGCAGCTTGAACCGAGAATGCTGGAGCAAAGGGGCCAGGTTAACTTTGCTGCCGAAATTGCTAATTTGCGGCTTGGAAAGGTTACGGCTCAATCCTCCTCGACATCTCCAGAGCCCGTGAACGTGAGAACCCCGCCTCCAAAGCCAGTAAAGCTTCAAACATTAAGTGAAACCCCCCACTTTGACTCCAAGCTTACTGGTGAAAAGGTGGTCGAAAGCCCTGGAAACATGCCTCTTAAGCATATCAAGCCTACAGTCGCCAACAAGCCAAATAAACCCGCCAAGTTTATGGCGGCCGAACTCGAAGATTTAAGTTCATCTTCTCTGGTTTCTCCTCCTCCTGTCCCTGCGCCTCGGCGCTATAGAAGGGAGGCTGTTCCATTACCCGTTGCTGTGCCCGAAAATTTGACTGACAGTGAATCTGAGAAAGCACCTGAGAGTAGTACTGATGGTAACACTAAGGATAATTCTAAAATTCCCGATCGTGGCATTGATCTCGAACTCGCTTCGGGTTGGTATGCTGAAGATATGGATTGGAATAAGCTACCAGAATCTTTTGTGGACCTCCTGTGTCGAACTGAGTTCCAGAAAACAGCATCAACATTCTACAAAAGAAGTATCGAAATGGTTTTACACGATTTGTCTCGTGTCAAGTATCTCATCCTGTGGAAGGACTATGACTATGCCAATGCTTCTGCAAAGGAGGTGAAGTTCTCTCCGTCACCTATAACACTGAAAGTGCCTACAAGAGAGGTTGCGATTGAAAATTCCAAGACAATCGGAACGTCAGTAGTTAAGTGGTGCCAGGAAAAACTCGGGCAGTTGGTTGCAAGGGGTGAGTGCTGGGACTTGGCGTATGAGGCGTTGAAGCTGGTGCCCGAAGGGGCCTTTGTGTCTTTATATTTCCATCATGGATATCCTTTTTTGGAGATTTCCGGCACCCCCGAAGGAATTTTGGTCATCAAATGGCCCATGGACTTGATCAGACCCGGCGACATTTTGCAGTTCAAATCTGCCGTCTTCAAGGACCCGGAAACCGGCAGCGAAGTGACCGCTGGCGCTCCCGATCACACTGCAGTGGTGGAGAGTGCGGACTTGGACAGCATTACTGTATTGGAAGCAAATACTGACGATACGAAGGTAGTGAAAAGAGGATCATACTCGCCCAAGCACCTTGCTTCTGGAAGTATGACGGTGTACAGACCCATGCCGAAATCCTGGGGCGAGTAGGCCTTTGGCTATTGTTTGTACATGTCCAAGTAAGTACTTTTGAATGCAAACACTGGTCTTGTTACAGTAGCAGAGAAGTATTCTAGCTAGTCTTTGTCTACTTTATTCCAACTACTAGTATAGCTCACCTTCTTTCGGGTCCTGATAATCCTCCGCCCATTGTCACTGTATTGAAAGAGGTAAAGTAGTGTGTAATAGATTTCATAGTGTCTGTAATATATTCTTGCCAAAAGAGCCAGTCCAAAGGAGAAGGACCTGGTTTTGAAGAAGTACTAAGTACCACTCAATCATTTGCTCAAAGCACTAGTTATCCTTATGTTAATTAGTGACATCAATATGATAGTACAATACCTCACTGGACATACAGTGTTAGATCCACTATAGGCAGGGCTGTACCCATAGCGGTATTATGCCTACACCGTCTGATCCTGAAACTTCCTCGACTATCATCATACAATGATGGCCATTGCACAATACCCTCTCCTTGGCCCTCACCGTATGATGATGACCTGTGATGGCCTGCGATGACCTAGAAGAATCATGGCTCACCGCTGTTGTTCTTGGGAAAAGACTTTACAAACCATATTTTCCTCTCCAAAATTATATAAGCAGCTCAGATTCCTACGGTTGCGGAATCATCATAGAATAAAAATAACTTAGTACCTTAACCTTACAACAAGACTCTAGCAATAGTCTAGTAGTATATTAGTATAGGGTTACAGTAAATGTTAGATTCTTGTAAGCACTTTAATTACCTATTCGAAACTATATTCGTTGATGAACACTGGTAGAGAACTCTTAAGCCAGTTTCTAGTAGAGTTATTCCATTCAAATTCCAGTACAATATTAGCAAGGGTGATAACAAATATTATAAGCAACAACTTTATAAATGTTAATTATTTTGAAAATAGAAATTTAATAGAAAATCTGATGTGTGAGGCCAATTGAAGATTTATTTTGGGGCTTACTTTATTTTCTGGTTGATACGGTTTTACGTTCTAATTGGGGGCCTTTTTTACGTTCTAATTGGGAGCCTGTTTCATGTTCTAATGAACTGAATATATTGGTGTGATATTTTATATTTAATAACATTGGGAAAAATTATAATGTCTTTAAAAGTGTGTATATACAAAAAAAGTGGGGATTACGTATATGTAAAGGGGTGTATGTATATGCCTCAAAAATACATATGAATAAAATATATTGATGGAGAAAGAAAAAAAGCTAGAGCAGTATATCCCCATCCACTCATCATATAGCTTTAAAAGCATTGTGAAAATGGATCCCCCATTGCCCATTCGTATCACTTGGCAGTAATCAAACTCACCCTCATTTTTCATATCGTAATCAGTATAAATTATATTGCTCAGCAAGAGGAATCGGCCGCCATTAAGTAGTCTGCCGGAAGGTAGCCGAAGGAGTGTAGTAACGGTGAACCGAGAAAAGGTGTAGTAACGGTGAGCCAGAAAGGTTGTAGTAACGGTGAACCCAAAAGGGGCGTATTAGTATCAGTTCCCGATTAACTGGGCACGTGAGCGCAATACCTATATGATTAGTATTCCACACATCTTGGATCTAACAGTAGACAGTCCAGTAGACAGTCAAGTAGAATATTAGTAAGGTTATAGTATACAGTCCAGTAGGTAGCCATAGATAGTAAGAGAGTGGCCAGAAATATATAGGGGATGGATATGGGTAGTGCAATTAAACTCGTGCCTCTAATGTGTCACTTTGGAGCCCATTATAAGGTCCATATGGCATTATAAGGCCCATATAACATTATAAGGCCCATAAAAGCCCTACCGATGAGGTATAAGATAAACACAATTTTGCCGTAAAAATCATACCGGTTTCCTTGTCTCAATATAGAGTAACCTAAATTCTAAAGTATGGTCAGATTTATTTGTACATGGCATTCATAAGTATAGTTGAGGGAAAGCTTATGCTCGCAGCAAACACAGAGAGATCTGATATGGTCATCAGGATCTGAAATTATCAAGGTATTTGAAGGAAGTCGAGGTGAAACATAAAAGAGCAGCCCACATGACTGTGAAATACTTACTACAGAAAGGGAATTAAGATTAGGAGGTTGATGACGAGATAGTACGTTCTTGTCCCAAGGCATCTTCAGACCTAAGTGCGTTAGATGCTGAAAGACCGAAGACACAGCAGAATTATACTCGCAGTGAACAAACGAGCAACATAGACCACTCTTACGCTGACACAGACGACGGATTGTCTGTGTCAAACACCACTCGAAAGCAGGATTATGTCCGTGAGCGTGAAGCTCATACTCCGGAAGATGACGTGTGCACAAAGCTAAAACGGTTGGCAACTCAGCGAGCGGGTGGTAACGATACAGAGGAGGACGACGACACTGTATTTGATGAGAGTTCTTAGTATAGTTTAGATACAGATAAGAATAACCGCTTCAGTTTATGCGTTAGTAGATGGCAAAGGTATACAGTGTTATTCAAAAGTATTTAAACCAGCGCGACAAAACGATTCAAACCACACTAGAAAAATTAAATAAATCAATACAGTATTTTTCAAAACTATTTATACCAGCGCAACAAAATGTTTCGTACCCCTTTGCACAGTCTTTGAAACCAAATGGACAGGTTGTTGTATACAGGATATCAAGGAAACAGGGTTCAGTTCCGTCCGTTTTTCACCCTTGATTAATACTGCAAAACTCCCAATTGTAGTACATCAGAGGCAATGCTCCAGATTCAAGATTTCAGAATATTGAATTCGAATAATAGTTGGTGTGAAACATTATGCCATTTGGTTTGAACCATTCTGTCTTCTTGGTTTGAATAGTTTTGTCGCGCTGGTTTGAATAATTTTGAAAAACACTGTAATTCAAAAAGTTTCGTACCCCTTCGCACAGTCTTTCAAACCAAATGGCGTAATGTTTCACACCAACTTTCATTAGAATTCAATATTCTGAGATGTTAAATCTGGAGGTTTAAATCTGGAGAATTGCCTCATATGTACTACATTTGGGACAGAAGTCTTGCAGTACCAATCAAGGGTGAAAAATGGACGGAACTGAAATGGTTTCCTTGTTATCCTATATACAGCAAGTTGTTAGGGGTTATGTGTATTGGTTTGTTTAATTTTGCTAATGTGGTTTGAATTGGTTTGCTGCGCTGGTTTGAATAGTTTTGACGAAGTGGTTTGAATAGTTTGAAAAACACTGTACATGGCATTCAGAAAAGTATGGGTCATGTAGGCCAGGGCTCATAAGCACTAGATGCGAAACTGAGGTGTACCCATTCAGACCAAATTATAAAACCCGGGCTTTTTCCAAAACCAAAAAGAAATCAATGGTTTATATCCATTATTAACTATTTTTTCAAACTCACTTAGTCTCTTTGGGAAGTCTGATTTTTCTATTAACTACGGATGCACTACTCATTAGGATTAAGTGAGGTCAGCTCACCTCAGTAATAGTATAGAAGAGCTACAGGGTATAGTCATAGTAATAGAGCAATCATAGTCATAGTAAAAAATACTTGTAGTTGTAAAATAGTTATAGTATTAGCGTAGTTATAGTAATAGCATAACCAATAGAGTAGCTATAGTAGTTCATAGTATATTCTTTCTATAGTGACTGGTGGTTCCATGGTGAGCAGTGCATATAGACATCACTCATCAGTGGAAGCTCATAAAAGCGCATCGCAGCACACCTGACCCACCCTAATCCTAATCATCTCCACTCCCAACCAATGCCTACCTCCGAGGCCCACGCCCCGGCCCTTTCAACTCCTCAAACCGACGAGACCTTTATGTATGCCAAGGTCAACAAGGCCGAGCTAAAAAGAGACCATTTGGGTCTAGGCCCTGGCGAAGACTATATGGAGAAGCTTCATGACTACTACTCGCTAAAAGAACTAGCGGCATTCCTTGATACGAGGGACCTGGAGCATCTGGACCAAAGGGTGTACCTGAAAGTGACCCTTCAATTTCCCGATTCTTTGATTTGTGACTCTGCTGCCATTGTTCAGAGTCTCCAGAAAATGCTCCCACTGATTCAGCTGGGTCACGTGCCTCCACTAGAAATCAACGAGAAGTGCCAGAATCTGTGCTGTGGCCAAGAACAAAAAGAAGCTGAAAAGTGTGGGGGGTCTCTGTGTAACCCAAGTTCCCAATGTACTTCTGAAAAGATCCACCCTCTGGGCCAGAGACTTTGGATCTTGGCCGATACTTCCTATTCTGCATGTTGTATTGATGAAGTGGCTGCTGAACATGTGGGTGCAGACTTGGTGGTACATTTCGGAGACGCCTGTCTCAATCCAGTTGCTTCTATTACCTCTGCATACGTATTTGGAAAGCCTAAGCTAGATCTCCAAGATATTCAGACCAAATTCCGCCTGCGGTACCCTGTGCCTTCCGAACAAACGGTGGTGTTGATGGCTGATGCTCCACACACTTACCTCCTACAAGCCATAGCCGAGTCTTTACCAGAATACACCATCATAACTGCAGACTTGCACGTGCAGAAAGACGTCACGTGTATCGGGTACCGCCCCCAAGAAAGTGGTGATATTACTGCACTCGGACGACTCTTAAGGTTCCCCCAAAGCTATACTCCAGATGCACAATTTGATCTACTGACGCTAGATCTCTTCCACGTGACCGTACCTGAAGCCCCCCGGCTTCTCCAGCTCACTACGCAGTTCCTGTCTGTATCGACCTATCACAACGGAACCGTTTCACAGGGTCCATTCCCCAACCTTATGCGGAGATATAGGTACATGCACATGGCTCGGTCAGCAGGAACTATTGGAATTCTAGTCAACACGCTTTCATTGGCCAATACCAAACGTCTCATCCGCGAACTCTCCTCCAAAATCAAAAGCGCAGGCAAAAAACACTATTTGTTTGTGGTGGGCAAGCCCAACGTGGCCAAGCTCGCCAACTTTGAGGCTGTGGATCTCTGGTGTGTTTTGGGCTGTGACCACCAAGGTATATTATTGGACCAGACAAATGAATACTTCAAACCCATTGTGACTCCCTATGAGTTATTGTTGGCCATTGGCGATGAGTTCTCCTGGACAGGCAAGTGGGTCACGGACTTCCAGAGCGTGCTCACTCTTACTGCAGAAGAAGAAGAAGAAGAAAACGAGACCAAGAATGAAGATGTTGATGCCAGTGATGAGGAGCCGGAGTTCGACCCCGTGACGGGGCGGTTTGTCAATGCCCGGCCTTTGAGACGTTTAAACCATCTCCAGATTACTCAGGAGCCTACAGAAGAAGAAGACTCTGAAAACTCCCAAAACTCACTGGCATTAGTGAAGAAGCTTCTGGGTGCAGTGGCTCTAAGGAACACGATCTCTACCTCAGCCGCACATTTGCAGACACGGGAATGGACTGGCTTGGGAAGTGACTGGACGACTCCTGAGCAGCTCAGCCAAGAAGGCGCCGAAGTGGAGGAGGGTGACATTGGTATAGCACGTGGCTACTCTTTCGACACCAAAGGACACTAAGATACCAAGGAAATTAAAGGAACTAGAGGCACTTAGGTACTGGAAGTACTAAAGGCATTAAGGACTAAAAACACTAAGGAGTGCCACTTACAGTTACTTTACCAGAACTGTATACTGCTGGTGCTTATGGACATCAGACGGATTTTTCATATTGGCTAATCCTTTTTAGATGAACCTGGTTATATTTATGGATATTATTCTGCATCAGAAACATGGCAATGCATTTGGGAGAAAAGATCACAGAACATGGCTAGAAGTCACTGACATCAATTTCGTTAGCTCTGAATGACTTAGTGTGTATCGTTCATTATTATGACGAAGAATTATGTCAATTATGAAGTTTTAGTACTTTCTGATGAGTGAGTCTTTCTTCTAGAACTGTCTGATGAGTGAGTCTTCCTTCTAGCATTCTCTGATGAGTGAGTCTTCCTTCTAAAAGTTTCTGATGACTGAGTGTTCCCTCATAGACCTCTTGGAACATTATCAGTTACTACTAGCTACTATATATTCCAGAGTAGTACGCCGAACTAGTGTACATGGAGTACTGGCTATTGGACTTGGTTTTGCACTTTGACATATCGACTAGTAAGTAAGCCTACTACTATATAGACCATTTCATGGACCACTACATAAATACTGGACTAGCTATATAGTGGTATTGGACTAAGCATATACTTAATAGACTGTTAGATTCACTATAGGCAGGGATCTTAACAAAGGGGTATTACGAAGCCTACGTCGTCCTATCCCAATAATGACCATTACACCCTTCACCTATGTACTATATTACACTAGAGCTATAACAGTACTATAGCTACTACATAGTACACTACTACACTATTACATACTACACTATTACTACTACACTATTACATACTACACTATTACATACTACACTATTACTACTACACTATTACATACTACACCACTACACTATTACACTACTGACTACACTAATGCTTTACTATAGCTGTTAAATAGATGATGCTTTACCTATTGAGGTATTTGAGCCTACCCGTCTGATCATGACAATGGCCATTGAATAAGGCCTTCTATACTCGGCCATCCTAGTACTTCATACAATGATGGACTGTCGTATGTCCTCTAACAACCATCACTATTTTCTAGACTTCTCCCTTGAGGAATCATTAATAATATATTAAAGATTAGGTATCAACAGTTTTAACAAGTTTGTAACATAGACAGTTAATTAGAGATTATACAACTAGCTAGACTCGTAGGAACGGTAGATAGTGCAATACCTAGGCAGTCTAAAGAAAACGCATATATATACCTGTCTCAGAGTGTACTTAGGGCCTCAAACCTATAGCTACCGACTGACTAAGTAGACTATTTAATACAGTATCTGTAGTTAGTCCTACGTAAGGCTATACCCTCTTAGTGGACGTACAAACTAAGCTACACACTAAGCCACATACTAAGCCACGCACTAAGCCACACACTAAGCCACACACTAAGCTACTCCGCTATTTGAATACTACTAGATTAGAGTAGAAAAGTATACTGCAATAGATCAAGTGTATTAGTGGGTAGAATAGTAATAATTTTGAGGAAGATCTTCTACTGGCCCGTAGGTCTGGGTCCCTGAACCAGTATATATGATACTAGTAGAATGGCAATAAATTGAACGTGTAGAGTACATCTTGGATAGAATTATGGGTCAGAAATACTACTAGAAGTAGACTAGACATAGACTAGAAGAAGACTAGATGAAAATTAGATACAGACTAGATGTAGGCTAGATACAGACTAGAAATAGACTAGATGTAGACTAGAAAAAAGGAGTAAATATAGAGTAGATATAGAATAGTTCTTTATAAAGTTTGAACATGAAAATCAACATATACATTGAACATCAAAATCAGACGCAAACATGAATAATAAACTGAAATATGAGCAGGATAAAAAAGAACTATGAAACGGAAGCATGAAACAAAACGTGAAACATTTACCTGCACCTGAAAGATCAACGTTTACCTTCAGAGACAGTGTGCTTAGACATTTTTACAGGGTAAATCAATCTTAGGGCAGTTTGAGTGTCTCTAGCAGAGATGTGGGACATCTTGTTATTAATTGACATTACATTGAACATCAACATGAGGCATCTACGTAAATTTGAATTTCTTAATACCCAAACATATACTTGTACAAAATAGATATCCACCATGAACTTCTGAAACTTCTATATGTACATGGAACTTCTATATGTATATGGAACATCTATGTGTTAAAGATCTACATGTTAAAAACCTACGTGTTAAAAATCTACGTGTTAAAAATCTACGTGTTAAAAATCTACGTGTTAAAAATCTACGTGTTAAAAATCTACATGTTAATGAACCATAATATAAAAGGCGACAAGCGGATGTGGATATGAAACAGCAAGTATAATATTTTGAAACAAAAAGTCAATACTACAGAAGATGTACAGGACTTAAGCTACACTTGAACATGACCTGGAACAAATATGAATGTATTTTTGGTCAAGCTGAGAAGAAACGGGACTTGTGCGAATGGATATTCAGATTTAACAATTCCTTTATACGTTGTACTGAACAGTCAATGGTATTAAGTCACCAGTGTTAGATTCCTGTTACGTCAGGTACTCTGATTACTATGTTGATTCGCCGCTGGTTCCTCAGAAGGAGGAACCGTCGCATCTTATATAGACCAGTTCGGCATTGAGGAATACCGGTCGTAATCAGGGCCAAGGAGCCGCTCAACCTCTGGTCGATTAGTACACGGTTCAACATCTACATAGGTAATTTACTACCCTTGGTGGGTCTAACAACCAGTCAGTGAGCTGTACTAAGTGGTACTACTGTACCAAGCTATACTAAGTGATACTAAGTGATATTATGATACTAAGTGATATCAAGTGATACTATGATACTATGATACTAAGTCATATCAAGTGATACCATGATACTAAGTTATATAATTATACTATCCTGCTGTGTTTTAGAAATACCCTAAGTCCTAGTGAGCTGTACTAATTCTTTTGATAAGCACATATTAGAAGGGAGCAAGGTATGATTGGAGGAGTAGAGAAAATTCATAAGTGTTTGAAGTTATAAATAAGCCATCCACCTACTCTCCATAATTTCCATGTGCTTTATTTCCCTGTCCACTACTCCTATCCTTAAAACATCAACATCAACTAGTACTTTCCATAGACTAGTACTTTCCATAAACTAGTACTTTCATAAACTAGTACCTTACATAAATGTTAGATTCTTGTTGTGACGTTAAGTACTAAGTTATCTTTATTCCTTGATGATTCCTCAAGTTGAGGAATCTGAGCTACTTTTTTAGTGTTTTCAAGAGAAGAAATCACTACGGAACAACTCCTTGGCGATCATTGATGTCCTCACCTCAGACCATCCGGGTACTCCATACAATGAATGCTGAGTAGAAGGTTGAAAGAAGGCTGAGTAACAATGGTTATTGTTTCAGGCAGAGAGGTTTCATAATATCTCCATAGGTAGATCCCTACCTATGATGGGTCTGACAAAAACTAGTACTTTACGTAGACTAGTACTTTACATAGACTAGTGCTTTACATAGACTAGTGCTTTACATAGACTAGTACTTTACATAGACTAGTACTTTACATAGACTAGTACTTTACATAGACTAGTACTTTACATAGACTAGTAATTTCCATAAAGCAGTACATAAAGGCTTTATGAAGCCTACACCTTCCGATCCCAAGCATGGTCAAGCCATAGTTGTACAAATTACTATGTTGACTATTGCAAACACCGTATCACCCCCATCATAGTAGTTCGTACATTGATGGTTTTTCGAATATTCCAGTACAATCATCACTGATCTGATGGAGAGTTTCGATTCCACGTTTCTCTTCCTAGATATTTAAACCATTCTGGTTCCTAAAAGAGAGTAATCATTAACAAATACGAATTTAGCTTTCGACACGTATCTAATGAAAATAGCATCGACTACTCCATATAGCTAATGAATTGGGGTATGTGTTGTGAAACAGAGACGCGGACACCAATTTGCAGCCTCTCAGACATCAAACGGTACACACTTGAGTATAGTCATGTGACGCTCCCCCTTTATAAGAGGACCAAAAATATCAACTGAGGGAGGAGATGCCAACTAATACTAGTTGTTGAGGCACTGATGTGTTAGGAACCTGATGTGTTGGGAACCTTATGAGGGGAGGCACTGGTTTGTTGGGGACTGATGAGGGAAGGTAGTGATGTGGAGACAGTGATGTGGAGACAGTGACGTGGAGACAGTGATGTGGGGAGAACCGATGAGGGGAGGACTGACGAAACAGTGAATGGTCCATAATATGCAGAAATAGTCTAATGGTGGTCAACTCCCCGCAGAAAAGGGATGGATGGAAACAGTTAAAATAATCAGAGACGAAAATATTAGGGAGTATTGAACATGTCATAGCTTCATACTACCAGCTTTAAGTAAAAAATAGTCATTATGTTAACCATCATCAAACAGGTCTGAACAGGTCTGAACAGGTCTGAACAGCCGAACAGATCTGAATAGATGTGATTTTATTGGACTGGTTTGGTTGTAGGTGATGTGGCTCACGTGCGCACCGCATTCTTATCTGCTCCACCTCTTCGGTTCTCCATGACTGATATAGACTCAATAGTGCACACACTTTGCCATGTCCGCTATTACATCTACATGGCTATGGCAGGTGCATGCATACAATGGCAATGGCAATGGCAATGGCAATGGCAATGGCTTCTTGTAGTCTTAGTCTTGGGTGCAGGTGTGGAAGGGTTTTACCAGTTCAACCAGAGGTCCCAGAGAGACGCTAACTTCCCTGGTATTTCTCAAAATGATATTGCTCTAGTTACTGGGGGATCACGTGGTTTAGGCCTGGAGATAGTGCTGATTCTAGCACTGAAAAAGTGCCGGGTGATAGTCTTGGATATTGAACCTTACCTACCAAAAGAATGGGTGCTGGGGGAATACGTCCTGTATATACACTGTGACTTGGCTTCAGTGGAAATGACCCAACTGACTATCCTGCAGGTAGTCCACGACTTATCTCTTCAAAAAAAGTCCATTTCTGTTCTTATCAATAATGCTGGTGTTCGACATAATGGCCTGTTCCTTAGTACTGACCAAACAACCTTACTGAGGGTGTTTAACGTCAACACATTTTCGCCAGCAATTATTTTACGAACGATTCTTCGGGATCACGTGACCCACAATCGTCAAAAGTTCCTTAGTGTGGTTAATATTTCTTCCATTTTGGGTACTTTTGGACCTTGCAATCTTCTGGCGTACTCTGGGTCCAAAGCAGCCTATATGCAGTTCCACGAATGTTTAAGTGAAGAATTACGTCCATACCCGGAGGTACGGATGTTACTAGTATTACCTGGTCAATTAGATACGGTCATGTTTGGTGATGTTATTCCTAGCAGGCAATTTTTGGCCCCAGTGGTGGACCACCGGATACTAGCACAGAACATCGTGGCCCGAGTGGAGCTGGGAGGCACGGGTGTGATGTGTGAGCCCTTATATGCCAACTTTCTACCAGCAATTAAAGTAATGCCTATGACGATTCAAAGACTAGCACGGTGGTTTTCCAAGATGGATGAGAAAATCAATGCCAATGAAAAACACTAAACGAAAAGTCCCTGGACGACAGACTTGTATATAGACTATATGATACCATCATCAAGACAGCAAAGACACTATGACAGCCAAGTAGTCATGTTCAGTTTAGGCTATGACTAAAGAGAGAGGATTTGGGATCACTGGGATTTCTTCTCTAAAAGACCCTTGATTATTGCAGAAGTCTCACTCTCGTTCAAGAAGCCAAACTCATCAAACATCTTAGTGAATGGAATGGTCTCCTCAAGAGCTCTTCCATCGCCAAACACAATCCTCACTCTGTACACCGGCTCAAAAGGTTTGGTCGAAGTATACACCGACACCTTGAGCTCCTTGTTGTAGCCAATGTATACGTTGTCCTTGTACTGCGGTGCCTTGTTGAGGTAGTACAACACAGTGCAGGCGACGAAGTACACCACAATCAGCGCCACAATCACATAGTAACTATCCTTAAAGGAAATCTTCTTCTCCAAGTAGTATAGGAACCCACTGATGGCCACGGTGATCAACCCTAGTGCGAGCTTCAAGTCCACCAACGTGAACGACTGCTCGTATCCTAGTTGCAGTAGCGCCTGGGGGAGAAAATCGTCGGCCGCTGTTTTCAAATCCACAAGGGAGCTGGAGTTAGTAAATTGACCCTGCCATTAATGATTATGCTTGATGGACATACTTTAAGTTGACCTTTTTACCCATGTTACCTTGGATCTAGGAACGGATGATGTGTCCGCTGGTGAATACACCGCGCACGGTCACGTGGGTCAGCAGGATTGCATAGGCCTCACTTGTCACACTCACTTGGTACTTGCGGAACCCTCCATACTTCTGTCCAAATTCTGTCAAATTTTGTCAAATTTTGTCAAATTCTGTCCACATTCTGTCGAAATTCTGTCGATTATGTTCAAATTCTGTTCAAAATCTGTCCACCATTTAGCTAACAAAATCTTGTTCCCATAGCTTAATCTCTTTTCTATCCTTTTTCTATCACTCTTTTTCTCTGTATTTCTGACCTCTAGTTTTTTGTCCTTAGGCTTCAAAATCTTTTTTGCAATCACTCTTTGACTGGCCATACTTCTGACCAAGACTTCAATTTTGACCAAAATCCAGAATTTTCTCTCAACTTTTCTATGAGGAGAGCAACACGTACTTTTTCTTTTTCTTGCCCTTGGGGTTCTGGGCCTGCTGCCTCTCGATCTCCTCACGTGCCTTTCGGAGCATCTCTGCGGTCTCCCAATCCTCTTCATCTTTTGGGACTTGGGTTCCCCAAACAGACTTCTTCGTCTGGGCATCAATGGCGGTTTCGGCTGCTGTTTCAGACAAGGCCGGAAGCTCCCTGTGGTCGGAGATGGTGAGACTTCCCATCATTCCGGGGGTCCACTCGTCGTAGTCATTGGCCCTGGCTTGGCCATTATTCTCCCGCTCAATGTACTCACGTGCCCGCCGCTCGCTTTCGTTGATTGCACGTAAACGGTCACTTTCTTCTTTTCGGAGTTTTCGAGCACTGGCCTTGCTTCTCTTTTTGAGCTCGGGCTCATACTGCTTCCAAGCATCTGCACTTAAGAAGTCGTTATTCTTCCACGAACACTCCAAGAATCCGAGAAGTGTCCCGAGCGGGAGATGAGAGAGGTACTTGTACTTGGATGTGGCAGTTTCCTCATCGAGCTCCTCGTACCGGATATTCTCCACCTTAGATACTACCGAGTCTGGAAGCTGCGTATAACTATCATTATAGCTGGCCTTCAACACCTTCACATCTAGTGGTGAGAGAACATATGTTGTGGACGATTTGAAGCCTGTCTGGTAGTAGTAGAAGGTCTGACCCGCCAGTTCTGCTGGACCTGTATCAGTAATAAGGCTCTGGTCACTGAAAGATACAGACCACGCCTTTATATCGTCATCTATGGCCTTCATGGCCATCTCCACATACTTTCCGTCATCCATATAAAGCTCCCGGTCGAGCTTGTAGGCCGCTTGGATGTCGTGTTTCTCTTGTTCATACATGGCCTGTACATATGCCAAGTCCGCCTTGAACATCCGCAGGTATCCAAGCAAATCCAGAGCCAGGTCTACCCAAGGAAATGAGTTTTGGTTATAATTGTCCATGTAGCGAGGCAAAGGAACTATTCCAGTGGTATTTCGGGCCATAAGCGTGAGAATCACATCGTCACCTATTTTGGGTATCTCAAACCGCTCATCCACCTCCACTAATTTCACCGGTTTCACATCGTGTTTTCGGATGATCGACCCACATAACGGACAGTCATTATATTTCTCGACGATGGCCTTACTTTCTCGTTTCATGTGTACGGGAACTTCATTGGACAAGAGTGAGAGGAGACACGTTAAACACAACATATGTCCACACGACGTGATCATACGTGGGGCCACCAACTCTTCTGTAAGGCATATAGGACACGACGGTCCTTTGGGAACCACTATACGTATTATATCACGTGTATCCACCGGCACATTGGGATCGAGTTGCTGTGCCTGGTACTGCTTGCGGCCATCCACAATAAATTTGTAGTTGAGGTTGATAAAACGCATACCATGTAAAAAGAGACGTTTCTTCTTCTTGGTCTCGAAAGACCCTCTTTTGGCCCGGTTGGGTGGGTGTTTCTGGTGCTGCTGATGGTACTCGGGCAGATCTCGGTACAGTTGGTAATCGAAGAAGTTATTGACGACATTGTGGTGTTTTCTGGCCCGCAGATTGCGTTTTCCAGCTTCGTCGTGCTTGAGTTCGGGGAGTTTCTTCATTCTGCTATCGTCATTCATAGCATATCATGTATGCTTAAGTATGGTAGATTTCGAAATGATTTCTGTAAGGATTTGAATTCTATAATGATTTCTGGAAGTCTGAATCCGTTCAATGATTAGTAGAGTTTAGGGTATGAATCTGGACCAAGATGTATTCCTGTAGACCTTAGTATAGTGGTAGGAACTCTGGTCTATAACTGTGCAAACTTTTGTATAGAAAATAAATGAAATTCTGGGTGTAGAAACTAAAGGATTCTGAGAATCTGAGTATGGAATGGATTATTCTGGTATTTCCAATGAATCTCTGTAGATTTTCGGTACTAATCTGGATAGAAATCTAATGTTTTGGGGTAAAACAGTTGGTTTTTCTGGTAAAAATTTGGATAATCGTGAAGAAATGTTGGATTTTCCTTCAAAAACTATAGATTTCTGGGTCTTCTGTATATCAAGTGAGTGGTAATAAATATCCTGGATATCTGCTAGACAAACGGGAATTTGATGAATATATTAGGTTCCTAATAAGACAATGAAATATTATGGGATAAAATTGGATATCTTTTATGGAACTGGATCTAGTTTGGAACTGGATATTTAGTATGAAACTGGATGTTTTTGATTTCTGGTATATTAATGGATTTTTTCGGTATCAATGGATTTTTCGGTATCAATGGATTTTTCAGGTATTTCTAGTACTGAGACGAGATTTTCTAGTGATTCTAGTTTTGACACTGGGTTTTCTGATATTCCGCTATAACACTCGAATTTAATATTTAGCTGGAGATTCTAGTATACCTAGTGGATTGGGGTATAAAGTCGGTGGATTCTCGTAAACTCGGTGGATTTTGGTATAGAATTTAAGACTGATAGATTCCGGTATATAACCAAATGTTTGAGTAGAAAGAAGTGTTCTTTGTGTGGACTGGAATTCTGGGATATTCGACTCTAGGGCCTTTATACACTTTAGTGCAGTGTGAGAGAAGGAGTAATGGATCCGAGGGCAATGGACCACGTGCGTTGGATGCAGTACTGGGGGACCTGTATATAGCGAATGCAAGAGATATATTTGCTTTAGATCTGCAAAGATGGTGTTGGCAGTGTGACTAGGGGAACGATTAATACGGCCCATGATGGTGCGAGGGGTCACGTGCACGATCACGTGAGTACATATGATTAATCACGTGATCAAATCAATTTGAATCACATGACATTCCGCGTGATTGGTTTCACGTGATCACTCACTTTACAACTTCTTCAGGAATACACTATTTCTCTCTTTCTTCATCACTACCCTTTTCACCCGTACTACGCTGTAACCACGTGACACCCCGCCACACTCTTTTAGTATCACTCTGATCACTTTCCACTTTAGGAGCCCTATCGTGTGACGTTAGGTGGGCTGCTCCACAATGGCTTGGCTGCAGGAACAGCCCGCGCACACGTACCAGACTACGATACTACGCCCCCGTACTTCTACCCGTTCTTCAGAGTCTTCACGCAAATAAGCAGCACATCGAAACAGGACGCCACGTGCTGTAACCAGATTGAAGTGAATACTAGGATTTGCTACAAACTGTTTTCCAACCCCACAATTCTACTTCGTGGATAGGAGGCTTAAAAACGCTAGCTTTTCAAGCTATCAAAGGATACTACCGCTCAATAGACCAGGGGTGTCGAAATTTGCGTTAAAATCGCGGTAGAATTCGTGCTACAGAAGCCTGAGAAAACGTGCGAACTGCTGGCACTACTGGCTGGGTTCCCATAGTCAATTTACCCAATAAGCTACCATTTAAGCTAAGAGGCTACCATTTAAGCTAAGAGGCTACCATATTAGGCTACCATATCAGGCTTTCAAGAGGCTACCATATTAGGGCAACCAAAGGCTAACTAGAAGCTTAACAGTTAACTAAGGGCTATCAGTTCTTTGGGAGGTAATAAGCTACCAGATAAGCTAACTAAGAGGTAACTAAGAGGCCGTCTGACCAGCTATCTAATCAGATACCCAAGAATCTACCAAGCTAACTACGAGGTGAATAAGTTATTTTTCTATTTACCTGATAAGCTACTAAGAAGCTAAGCAAGCACCGATAAGCTACGATAGTTCAGATACCAAGGTACAGAGCCTAGCAATACCTAAATTCCCAAATTGGATATCCCTAATTTCAGTTTTGGTCTCCTGAATAGTCTAGATGTCTGAGTTACCGTCACATCCACCAGAGTACGATGCTCTGCATACTCAGTACCGTGGAATTGAACAGTTTGAAATCGATGATTCCAACACACACCAAAATACCCAACCGTCTCGATTGGTGAAAGCATGGCATGCATCCCAGAGGGTCTATATCACGTGCAAAGGGCTCTTCATGGCTCCCATTCTCCATTACCTGGCCCCGCTCCGGGAAGCGTATGCTTTTGCCAGCAACAAATACGAACTGTACATATTGAAAGTGGGTAATCCACTCGTGGTGAAACGGCTTCTATACGTGTCGTTTGTAGTGGTGCTCATGTATGCAGTGTCCATGAATGAAAACAGTGATGGTGTCAACGGTGCCAGTGGGGGTGCTTTTTCCAGTGGCAAGTTCTACGATGTGGCCCAGCTAGGTGACTCCTTGCACCTGTACATTGACGCCAAAACACTCAAGGAGAATATCGAGTACTTGTCGTCGATTCCGCATGTTGCCGGTTCCACGGGTGACTTGGCCTTGGCTCGGTACGTGGAGAGTTACTTCTCCAATAACGGGCTCGAAACCGTGGACTTCAATGAGGTCGATACCTTTTTGAACTATCCCAAAACTGATCATACTTATGTTAAGCTTGCAGACGGCTCGTTTGCTGCTACTTTATACGAGCTGAACGACTCCGAGATGCACCACTTAGCTTTCAACCCCAACTCGCCCAGCTCCAAGGGCGAAATCCACAAACCATATGTTTATGCCAATTACGGGTCACCAAGTGACTTCAAAAAACTCAAGGATGCAGGTGTGGATGTGAAGGACACGATTGTCCTTGTCAAATATGGAGGAAACGTTTCCGAGGGAAATAAAATCGCCCAGGCCAGTCATTTGGGTGCAAATGCCGTGGTGTTTATTACTCCTCCCATTGATTGGGCTGGAAAAAAGCACGAGGACGCCATCCAACGCTTAAATGTGGCTCTTTCCAGATTCAGTCCCGGAGACGTCTTAACACCCGGCTGGTCTTCGCATGACGACTATGTTCTACGGCTCAAATGGGAAGATTCCCCTGTGACAGCGAAAATCCCCTGTATTCCAGTATCCTGGAGAGATGGAAAGACGCTTGTGGAAAAGCTTGGTAAGGAAGGTGTAGACTTCGGGGATGGTCTTTTTTCTGGATCAAGCCCTACAAATCGGGCCTCAGAAGTCTCCCACTTGAAACTCAGTGTGCAGAATGACGAGAGATCTACACACCTGGTTTGGAATGTGGTTGGTTCCATTTCTGGCCGTGAACAGACAAGTAAGGGCATTATCTTTGGGGCTCCACGTGACTCCCTCTGCTTTGGTGCAAGCACTTCCGCAAGCTCCACTGCCATTTTGCTTGAGCTTGTCAAGACACTCACCTCTCTCCAGAGACGGTACTCGTGGTCTCCTTCACGAACCATGTACTTCATATCTTTCGACGCTACAGAGTACAACTTGGCGGGGTCAGCAGAGTGGCTTGAAAGCAGGAAAAAGCAATTGATTGAAGAGGGTTACACATACATTGAGCTCAGTGGTTTGGCCGATGGCGATATCTTGGATGTGAATGCCAATCCTCTTCTTCACGATGTGATCCGGGAGGAAATGAGGAAGGTCAAAGCGGACCCCAAAAAGTCCAAAACTCTCTATGACTTGTATAAAGAAAGCCACGACCTGGATTTTTTCCACTACGACATGTTGCAGGAGAAGAACTACGTGCCGTTCGTCAACTCGTTGAATATTCCAACCATGGAGATTAAGTACCGGTCCAAAGAAGGCACCAGCCCCGTCAATTCGTGCTTGGATACTTTCGGCAACTTCGAGATCCAGACGGCCTCGTCCACGCGCAAGTACCAGACCATGGTGGAGCTCTTGGCCCGTATTGGGCTCCGGCTTGCAGAGGATCCTTTGATTCCTTACAACTTCATGGCCCTTCTGGATGCACTCAAGGGATACCAGGAAAACCTTGAGAAGCACGTGGACGAGATGATGTCTGCCAACTCGCAGGTGGTGCAGCCCAAACTACATTTCGATGTGATGACACTGGCCATCCAAACGTTGAGCAGCAAAAGCAAGATGCTTGAAGATTTCCGGTTGGATTGGAAAACCTTCATTGAGTCATCTTCGTCGCTTGAACCTGTGATGTTGGCAGCCACACGCAGATCGGCCAATGATAACATGGTGGCGTTCAATGGGTTTTTTGTTTCTGGAACAAGCACTCCTCTTCGAGCAGGATACCTCAACTACCTCTTTGGGTTCGCGTACGATGCACCAGTGGTCGGCGATGGAGTGCACCAATGGAATACGTTTCCGCTTATTCGGGAATTCGTGGCCAAGGGCGACCTCACTCGGGCGCAGCACGAGATCGACCGTATAGCAGACTTGATTGAGGAGAGCTCGCTGGTGCTCACCAGGCTTCAGAAGTGATAAAAAGTACCATAGCTAATTAATGCTTAAGGAAGGAGATGTAGACAAAAAACCAATCCTCCACCGACCAGACCAGATGACCAGATGTGTCAGTTTTAAATTGGCAAGTAAGAACATGACTACTACAACCTATGAACTATATAGAATATATTCTGGGGTGTTCGAACTTGAATATGAGTCATAGTTTCATACCATAGTACTCAATAGATTGAGTCGGGTTCATATCGTACATCTAGTATTTAGAAGTATTGGGACAAGGGCTTGGGTCGTAGTCATACATGGACCATAGATTAATATGGGTATATGAATAGAGCCAAAGCCAAGTAACACTAGTATCACTAGTATCAGGCCTAGTCATACTCACAGCAGTCTAGTTCATACTAGGGTCATAATGGTGCTAGTATTAATATCTAGTTATAATCATAGTCAAATGTGTGTTAATAGTTGTACAAGACTAAGAACTCTATGCACTCTATGAATATATGGCTGTCTAACACTAAGAGTATAAAGCCTAGGAGTAGTAGTGGTAGTAGTAGTAGTAGTAGTAGTAGTAGTGGTAGTAGTAGTAGTAGTAGTAGTAGTAGTGGTAGTAGTAGTAGTTAGTGGTAGTAATGGTAGTAATGGTAGTAGTAGTACATCGCACAACTAGTATAGTAGTACTAGTAAAGTAAGACATAGAAGCTATGACTAAAATACATGTATGAACATAGAATATTGTCATTGACCATGAAGCTGTTGCCATTGAGTATGAAGCTATGGGGATATGGAGATATGGGGATATGACTACTCAGACTGTTAGATCTACCATAAGTAGTGCTACCTATTAATGTATCTGAGCCTAAGCTGTCCAATCCTAATGATGACCATCCATAACACCACTTTTCTACTATCATTACGACGTACCAGGATGGAAGGTAAAGAGCTCTACCGCAAGCACCAAGCAACGACCGGTTGACTGGGCGACCCCACTATCAACTACTCAAGTAACCAGATTTCTTACTTTGAGGATTCATTGGTGAGTGACCATAGTAAACAGAATACCTGACGTAACAATACGAATCTAGCAGAGACTATAAATTATATAAGTTATAAAAAGTGTATGACTATACAAGCTAATACATTTGAACAGACAAAGAATGGTATAGTTGACGGGACTAAGTACTACTACTAAGTACTACTACACTACGACTACTACTACTATTACTACTAATACTGCTATTACTACTACACTACGACTACTACTTACTACTACTACTACCACTAAGTAATACCACTAACTAATACCACTAAGTAATACCACTAATTAATACCACTAAGTAATACCACTAACTACTACTACTACTACCACTAACTACTACTACTACTGCTGCTGCTATTACTACTACACTACGACTACTACTTACTACTACTACTACTAAGTACTACTACTACTACTAAGTACTACTACTAGTAAATACTACCACTAACTACTACTACTACCACCACTAAATACTACTACTACCACCACTAAATACTACTACTACCACCACTAAATACTACTACAGGCAGAGACAAGTTTTAATACTGAGCAGAACTGGTACAACCGGAAGTGTAGACTTGAATACTGACTATTGACTTATAAGATCATATACTTTAGTAGTACTTATGGGTCCAGTGAATGCCTTATAGCAATATTTCTTTGTTGTGCTTCAATGGTATTAGAGTCGTATTTTATCGTTTTAGCTGCCCAAGGCTTAATCATCAGGAGGTACTTATAGTAGTACTACTACGACTGGTAAGATAAGTCATACCGCAAAAACAGTACGACTGAGGTTAGTACACAGATTATTATTTAGCGAGATTATCAGGTTTAAAATGATTACGAAGACGGGTTTAACTAAGACTAATAATCCTACAACTATAGATTTCTTGCCATGTCAAATTTAGTGTGTTTATTATTATGGCATTAATCTTAAACCATTCAGTTTCAGTTTAGCCCATTGAAACTAATTCTACTCTTCAAGAAAGTAATAGAAGCAGGACCACTTTTACAGTCACAACCCACTAGACTAGCAGTTTATCTAGCATGCCATGACAACTATTCCACGACTTTAAGAATAACACTATGGTTATGGCTAAGGTTAGGTAAGACTAGGACTAAGACTAAGACTATTGGAACTACAGAGCTATTGGAACTGAGCCTTTCGACTATCTACTCTAGTGGTACTAATCACATAGTAGTCAGTCTTGGAAGTTTAGCAAGACTACGAAGATCTTCATTTTGAGACTGTGATACTATGATACTATGATACTGTGATAATGTGATAGTCTGATACTGTAATAATGTGATACTGTGATAATCTGATACTGTGATAATCTGATACTGTGATAATCTGATACTGTGATACTCTTAGATCCACCATAGGTGCTCTACTTATTGAGGTATTTTAAGCCTACGCTATCTAATCCTAACAATGGTCATTCCACTATGCCACACCTTCACCCCTCATTGCACAACCAAAAAGGAATGTGATAAACCCGAGATACCAGGATGGATTGTGGAGAGTTTCCCCCTTTTCACCTAGCAACACCCGTGGACTAGGCGGCGCCATTGTCAAATTCTTAAATAGCTCAGATTCCTCTTTCTATGGAATCATCGGCAAATGAACATAGTAATTGTAGTACCTGACCTAACCGGAGTATAACAGACACTGTGATACTTGGAACGACTGCGGTGTGTTGCTGACTATAGTATTGTTTAGAGGGATTCAGTGTACTATGCTGCTTCGGAAGAAACAAGTCTCGACTAAGACTTGGTTTAGCTATAGTCAGTAGTACTTAAAAAGGACTGAGTTCTTATTCAATAGGCTCTATTAAGTCGTAGTGTATTATACTACACCACACTGGATCACTGACCTAAATGAACCACTGACCTAAATGAACCATTGACCTAAATGAACCACTGAGCTACATGAACCACTGACCTAAATGAACCACTGAGCTACATGAACCACTGAGCTAAATGAACCACTACACTAGTTATGGTTGTGGAAGGGTACTAAAGTCAGAGACAATAGATTTCGAACTCGTAAACTTATTCTAGGTGGTACTTCAATAGTCAGCAATATCAACTCTATTGACACTTTGAATACTGACACCTTTGAATACTGACACCTTTGAACACTGAAACCTTTGAATACTGACACCTTTGAATACTGACTATTGATTTAAGCCACTCATGAATTGAACTAGAAGTTACTAAACAGTCCTATGTTATAATACCTTCTCAGAGTTCCATTCATTCTATCACAATAGTCATACTACATACTACTACAGTGCCATAGTACAATAATTAACCACTATACCCAGACTCCCATAGTCTATACTACTCTACTACTCTACTATAATTTAGATACATACTAAACCAATGTACTTCCTTAGTACTACAACTATTTACTACCATACTCCTCTACTACTTCCCTATACTTCCCTATTTTCCATACAGTCTATATACTCTACCATACTACCACACATGACACTATACCCATACAGTCTCTACTAGACTACTCTGCTTCTATACTTCGCTACTACTGTATCTACATATCATTGTCATATAATACAATATACTACTATAATTACAGACCACTGTATACCATTTTCTACCATCATACTGCCATACTACCATACCACATAATCAAGCCCTTACACAGACTGCCATTACACTACACCAGACTACCACCAGACTACCACACTACTTGTTAGAACCTGAATTCCAGTAAGGGTTACTGATACTACTCTATCACCATACTATACCACCAGTATTACACTATACCCATAGTATATACCTATAGTCTATACTCAAAGTCTATACCCAAAGTCTATACTCATAGTCTATACTCATAGTCTATACTCATAGTCTATACTCATAGTCTATACTCATTGAGTTACCCATTGAGTTATACCCATTGAGCTATACTACTTTACTACCATACCCTCTACCACACTCTTTGACCATTTGATTATTTGACTGCTTGACTGCTTGACTGCTTGACTGCTTGACTGCTTGACT
>NLAO01001944.1:0-14672 GCA_002370835.1 Metschnikowia continentalis | reverse complement strand
CTTGACTGCTTGACTGCTTGACTGCTTGACTGCTTGACTGCTTGACTGCTTGACTGCTTGACTGCTTGACTGCTTGACTGCTTGACTGCTTGACTTCTTGACTACATGACTACTTAACATTTGACTACTTAACATTTGACTACTTAACATTTGACTACTTAACATTTGACTACTTAACATTTGACTATACCGCACTCATGATACAATTCACCTTCGACTGGTTGGCTTACAACTTGTAACACTTCCGCACTTGCAGTATTATCAATGATCAAAATTGCGACCATGGAATTGAGACTCTGGAATATATTAGAGGATTGAGAGTGAGAAAAAGATTGAGGACTAAATTGAGGACTAATTGAGAAATAAATTGAGAACAAAATTCTTCTGAGAATTGAGGAGTTTCTATACATACTGTTTCCGATATAACCATCAAAGTCCCACCCACAAATTAGCACCTCTAAATTACACACACCAAAATTCACACCGCACTATTTATCATACACCAAATTGTCACACCAAAATCACACACCAAAATCACACACCAAAATCATACACCAAAATCATACACCAAAATCACACACTAATTAAAAAAAAATCAATTATTAATATAAATTGTATTAATAAATATATTGATTTGACAATGTTTCAGAAGTGTTTCAAAGTATATTTCTATTTGTTTCAGGTATTTTCACTCGTTTCAGCTATTTTATTTGTTTCAGCTATTTCACTCGTTTTAGCTATTTTACTCGTTTCAGGTATTTTTACTCGTTTCAACTATTTTATTTGTTTCAACTATTTTTATTTCTTCCAAAGTGTATTATTTATTTCAGGACCTACTTTTGTTCCAGGTATTTTGTTTAATACCTTTTTAATACCTTGTTTCAAATATCTCAAACCTACGTTTCTTTCTCAATCCTGCGTTTCTTTCTGTTTCAATTCGGTTCTAGCTGCCGTTGCCTGGATTGGAATCTCCTGCACTTGGTTTGGTTCTTCCTTCTCCCATCATCTGCTCGCGATCTGCAAAGCACTAGTTCCTCGCGCTACACTTCTGCTCACGCACTCTGGGCAAAAATCATCCTCCTACATTCCTCCCGCCTCCTCCTCCACTTTTTCGGGTGCTGCTTGCAATTGAAGTCCACGGTGTGCTGGCCTTTTCTGTTTGTTTGTGTTGCTATAAAGCTGTGGTCTTTTCCGCCCGCTGCCTCCCTACACTAGGGGCTTTGTTTTTACCTGCTCCACTATTTCTACTACTGCCTAATATTCTTGGGCCCAACATTCTTCAAGGTCTCTCCTACAACCCAACATCCTGAAACACACAAAGTGACCTTGTATTGATACTTTTTGATTGTTGTATCCAATTCCAAAGAAAAATCTGTTTGTTTGTTCCATTGATCCTGAAACGTGTTCCCACATCCAATTATCTAGTGCACTACGCAATCACCTACTACACTACGCTCACCTACTACACTACGCAATCATCAAGTACACTACTCAATCACCAATACTCATTTATAATACTCAACTCCCATCACCTACTGGAGAATTGGTATATTGACCATGCTGACGCTCATTCCTACGGCCTGTGGCTGCCATACGCTCCAGTCTCCGCCCATTGAAAAAGATGACCGTCTCAATTTGCACGTGCGGACGGGTTCTGCTCTGATCCTATACAATTCGTTTGTGTTCACTTTTGGCGGTCTTACCATTGGCCTAGAACTCGATGGCAATTTATCTATCGACTCTATATCCACCATCTTCATGCGCAAGATCACCAATAACAAGCTGAGCAATATCTCTCGCTATCTCTCTGGCGAAATGTTCTTTTTGGATTTGATATCCAGGGCCTGGTCTCGTGTACCCATCCCCGCGGGCCTGCCTCGCCCAAAGCCTAGGCTTTTCCATGAAATTGCTACTGGAAAAGGCTGTCTCTACGTTTTTGGCGGTTTGGTCATCTCTGAAAACAACAAGGCTCCTGGCAAAGTCTATGGGTCCGATGCTGATGCGTTCCAGCTTGTTCCATGCAACGATCTCTGGGAATTCAACCTTCTTACCAAGTCTTGGCTGCTTCTACATGACGGAAGTGGGTGGGAAACAAACCCGTTGATCCCTTGCCCAAGATACACCCATAAACTCGCCACCATCGACCATCTCACATTTGTCAACAAGAGAGATCACTTCGGAATCTTGATAGCAGGCGGTTGTGATGTAAACTCCGCTAGAATCTATAAAAATTCCGTCTACGACTTTGTCGATAAGTGTTACGTGGATGCAGGTCCGCCCTTGAAGTATCCTCCCAGGACAAATGCTGGCCGTAAACCTCTGGGGACATCTGGGACTGAAAATCTGGGCACCACGCCGAAAACACCTGGAAATCCAGAGCCTTCCAACGCCTCAAACGATCTCAGCATCAATTATCTAGATAGCTCGGTGGTCAGTTTCACTGAGGAAGCAGAGGCCGATCCGGCGCAGGCAAATCCATCTCCATGCACTAGAATCACATCCAAACCTTCCATGGTTGAGTCCTTGTTCATATATGCACCCACCGACGCCAATTCCGACCAAGAATTGCATAATCCCATCATGACCTGCAGGCTAGGAAAGCAAATATACCCCCTAAAAGTGCCTCCTCTCTGGAAAAAACAAGGCATCCAGTCCAAAGAAAAGAACCGCCAATATGTCAAGCGAACAGTGCCCTACAATCTTCGGTACCCCACGGGTGGCTTGTTCGGCCAGAATTTGGTGTTGATTGGGTTTCTTGCCAATGACTACGATATATCCATCTTCATCTACAATAAGCCTACGGGCAAATGGTCGAGATTAAACATTTTCTGCCACCACGAGTATGGATCCCACCGGTTCTGGGGCGGTTTTGTGTGGTCTTCCCACCATAAAGTGGTGCTTTTAGGAAATTATGTGACGTCACAAACCACCAGCAGTGTACGGTATTTCTCTTCCATGATAACTGTCAGTTTACCTGTTACAAATATTCTTGCATCGATGGAATTGGCCGGAGGAAACATCCCTGGGAAAATCTCCCACCACACGGCCTCCTCGGATATGAGTTCTATGAGTGATGCACTTTCGTCCACATCGGGAGAAGATCTAATGAGTGAAACAGACCTGTCGAGACGTGGAGCGTCTTTTTCCCAGAACAACGAAGACCACACTCCAAAAGCCACCTTCAGTGACTATGTGCATTACGCTGCACCTAAGGTGAAGTTCACCAAGGTCCGCTCTACGTTCCCCCCTGCTGCCATCACCTTGGGACGTAATGCTCTACGCTACGGTGACCTTATCTCTGATTTTGAGCTCATTTCGTCCAATGGAGACCGTATTCCGGTGTGTCTATCGATACTTAAGGAAAGATGGGGGAAATACTTCATTGACTTGTTGGCGAGAGCATACGTCAAGGCAGTGGATCTGTTTGAACATGACGAGATCCACAATAACTCCGATAGCAAGTTGGGGTCCTTGAAGTCCAGCCGTGGCAGTGGAAGTGTGGATTCTGACCTTGATAAGCAGATGGAAGACTCAAGCCTGTTAAATGGACCACCGGTACGTGAAACACCTACAATGAAAGATCCTTTTCAAAAGGATATGCCGCAGTTTCGTCTTCCTTTCCAGGACAATCTGAGTGTGGCCACTGAAGACGGAACGTCTGTGACGTCACGGGAAATTCCTTCAGTGGACCCATTCAAACAAAATTCAGAAAGGCGAAACTCCCAGATCTCTAATCTTTCTGGCACGTCTGTGCTCAAATACCATCTCAAGGAAATCCCCTCGCAGCTTCCTCTCCCAAAAGAGCCAATTCCAGATATTTCAGCAGCACCTGTGTCGTTCCGGTCCAATTCCAGGAAAAACTCGTCAGATTTTTCGTCCCCCAGAGGCTCTCTTTTGCATACACTCACAGCCCTCCGCAACCTTCCAACCACCAAGTCGTCCAAGGACACGTCACGTGAATCTCCATTGCCTACATCTCCCGAATCGGGAACAGGAAGCCACGAACGGCTTATTGATGAGGTGGTTGTGAAGGCAGGAGAAGTGGCCAAGGGACAAAAGGAAAATGAAGCACAAGACCAAAAGGAAGAAAAGGCTGAAAAGGAGCACGAAGTTTTTAAGGCTGAAAAGGTGAATGGCTTCACTAAAGGGGACAAAGAGAATGATGATAAAGAACGGTCTGCACGTACAAGTGAAGACACAAGTCTTGATATTCCTCGAGATTGCAATAGCTCGTCTTACTCTCCAAATTTACAGTCGAGTCCCATCAAAAGCAGAAGTCTCTTGGACATGCAGAAAATCGACGTGGAGAATTTCAGCATGGAGCCATCTCTCATTCCTCGCAAGTTGTACATACCGTTTGCAAGCAACTCGGTCAAGGCATTTGCAGAGTACTTCTACACAGGTCAGATCGGAAACAAGTGGCCTCTTCACCCATGTACACTCGACTGTTTCTTGATGTCGAGGTACTTCCGGGTTCCGTTGCTCTATGATCTCATCTGCGAGGTTCTCTATGGAATCATAGGAAGAAAAGAGGCACTTGTTTTGGAAGAAGGTAAGCTCTACAAGCGGAAGTTTAAGCAGCTCTTCGACAAAGTGGGAGTTGCCACGCCTGAAACGTTCCGGTTTCCATTGGACGAGTATGCTGACTTTATGGATTCGGTCGACGATGGGTACATGGATATTGCCTTGTTGCGCAAATCTTCCAATGTACATAAACTCTCTACTTCCTCTGGAGGAAGCAAGCGCAAGAGTTCAGTCCGCACCGCAGATATACTTCTCTCTCCTATCAACGAGCCAAAAGGCGAAGGTGAAAGAGAAGGTGAAAAGGGAGAAACTGATAGAGAAGAGGAAAAGGAAGAAAACGATGGAGAGAATGATGGTAATTATAAAGGAGAAAATGATACTGAAAAAGGGGAAGGGGAATCTAAAAGTCCTAGAGATACTTCTAATGCTGGACATACATCCCCGGCCAAAGATACTGCTCAAGCACCTCCACCCAAAGAAGGTACACCGGTTCATGTGGATGACTCCACCAGTGCTAGCGATGAAGAGTTGCCAGGGATGCATTATTTGGATTACCTGAACGCTGGCTCCATTCCTGGAATAAGGTACAAGTCCGTGTTCGACAAAACTGTCTACGATACGGTGAACCCTGCCAACTTCAACGAAAATAAAGAAGGCCCCTCGGAGGTGGACAACTTGGCAAATCTCACGTTAGAAATGCTCGTTTCGCCCGACCAACCACAGCCAAGCAACTACGTCATTGACCTCATTCTCGATATCGCCTCTGTGTGCACGGACGTAAAGTTGATGTTGAGATCCATGAACGCTCGCCAAATGGGTCTTTCGTTGGAACAAACGAAAAAGGATTACCTTGCCCTTTGTCAGAAATACGAGACGGAACTCGACCAAACACCACAAGCAAATGGTGAGGCACAGGTTTCTCCAGGCACAGGAAAGCAAGGCGAACCCGAAATGCCACAGTTGGCGAGCAAAAAGTCGTCCACGATGTCGGTTTCAACGCTCAAGTCCATCCCGGTAACCTTACCGTCGCTCAAAGGTGAGTCATTTGCACCCGAGGAAAAAACTACGAGTTCAGAGAAGATGAAGGTTACTCCATTTAAAGAGCAAAAGTCCGAGTCGCTTGAGCTGAACCGCAAGCTCGATAGGCACATTGCTCAGATGATCAAGAAGGACGAGCGCAAGAAGTTGAAGGCCGTGAAAGAGGAAAAGGAAAAAAGCAAGACCAGTCGCAAAGTTCCCGAAACCAAATCGGATTCGACCACGCCCAAGTTCTCCCGTGAAGGTAGTCTGAGCAATGTATCACTTTCCACAACTGGCAGAATTGGAGAGCAAGAACCCAAAATGTCCCGATTAAAGAAGTTTGGCCATAGGTT
This sequence comes from Metschnikowia continentalis, assembly GCA_002370835.1. NCBI lineage: Eukaryota > Fungi > Ascomycota > Pichiomycetes > Serinales > Metschnikowiaceae > Metschnikowia > Metschnikowia continentalis. Next base: position 8,775 of record NLAO01001944.1, on the reverse strand, counting down.
CAAGTATAAAAAGGATGACAGTGGATCAGCGTTGCACCGACTGAACACTACCACCAGTTTCGAGTCTTCCTACAGTAAGAGGTCCAATACGAGCAAACTCTCTGAGTCCACCATGCGGAGTTTCTTTGGAAAGAGGAAATAGAAAAGGGAAAGGTGGTGAAAAAAGAAAAAAGTTCAAGGTGAATGGTTAATCAATGTGAAATTGGGGGAATGTGAAACGGTGAAATTGGAAACAGTGCTATGCAATTACCTAATGCATATGGTATGAATGCATGGGGTGTGGATTTGTGTGGATCAAAAACAGGATGGGATTTATGTGTGGTTACGTGAAGTGAATGTGACATGATGCATGCTTACGTGGTATGATGTGATGATTACTACAATTGCTCACAACATTATGGAGTTCCGCGAATATGGTTCACATTATTATGGAGTTCCGTGAATATGGTTGCTCCAGATGCTTCAATGCAGAGAGAGTAGCGGAACAGACCCAGCCACGGCGCGCATTCTGCAGGACCAGCCCTGAAAGCAACACCCGCTTCGTGCTAATCCACTATTGCTGTTGTGCTAATGAATGCGCAACAAGTGAGCAACGAATGCGCCACGCGGAACAAATGCGCAACGTCGTCATATTGCGTGGTATGCAGCAATGGCTCTGGACCCTGAGCAACCACACCCACATATAAATACCACTCATGTCCTGAACCAACAACTGAAAAACCACTCAATTGATTTCTTAAATCTTGTTATCAACTTGTTACCAATTGACTAATATTGTTAATTGACTGAACCACTGAATCATTGACTGAACTGAATATTATTCCATAATGTCGTTGCATGAAGATACCACTGTGTTACCTCTTAATGACGGCAACAAGATCCCAGCCATTGGGCTTGGTACTTGGAGAACCACTCCTCCTGACAGTGCCAAGGATATTGTCAAGGCAGCCATTGAAAACGGATACAGACACATTGATACTGCTGCCGCCTATGGAAACGAAGACGAGGTGGGCCAGGGAATCAAGGCTGCAAACGTGCCCAGAGAAGAGATCTTCGTGACCACCAAATTGTGGAACACCGAGCACAACAATGTCAAGGGTGCTTTTGAAGAGTCGTTGAAGAAGTTGGGCTTGGACTATGTGGACTTGTACTTGATCCACTGGCCTCTTGATGGTGAGTTTGACGATAAGAACGCATCCATCAACGAGTCCATCGAGACATATTTGGAGGTGCAGAAGCTCCAGAAATCTGGAAAGGCCAAGTCCATTGGTGTGTGCAACTACACGCAAAAGAAGCTCGAGAAGCTCTTGGCCCACCCTGAAGTTACCGTGACGCCGGCCGTCCTTCAGATCGAGGCCCACCCATTGTTGCCTCAACCGGAGTTGTATGAGTTTGCCAAGAAACACGATATTCGTATCACGGCCTACTCGCCTTTGGGAGGAGACGGAGCTCCACTTTTCAAGGACGAAACCATCAAGTCGTTGGCTGAAAAGTATAATGCTCACCCTGCCCAGATCTTGGTGTCGTGGGCCGTGCAGAGGAAGACGGCTGTGTTGCCAAAATCAGTCAAGACTGAGAGACTTATTTCGAATAAGAAGGTTGTGACGTTTTCCGATGAAGACTTTGCGCTTTTGAACAACTTGGCCGAGAAGGAGGGTGCCAGAAGAACAAACGATCCATTGCCTGCAATCTTCCAGGACTAAATGCATTGGATTCCGTGTTTAGAATTTCGGACTGGATTATAGGCTGACAGGTTCGTAACCCGTCTATGCAGTTCAATAAAGCATGGTTGCATTTAATTAAAAGTTGATTGAAAATATTATTTGTAGCAGTATTATCAGGGATAATCGTGATAAGTATCAGTCAGTATTAAATGCTGGATTATCTTCGTATTAATTCTGACCACATTAATGAGTCACTGTCAGAACCACTATAAAAGGACTAGTGAGTACGAATATATGAAACTAGTATAGTACTCAAGTACCAGTATATAAGGACTGATTGTAAGTGCTTGCTAGAGGTACTGGTTAATCCTTAAAAACAGTTAGTATATGTACTACTTGTAGAGCCAGAGTATTAGGCTGCTTAGTATTAGTAATGAAATCACTCATTTGCCCAGTACGTTTAGCCCAAACACTATTCATATCGGTCATTGTAGTACTGAGATAGTAGCCACTAAGGATTGTAATTATTATCACATGATGTTTCTATCTTGAATGCTATCAATTTTTGACACACGGTAGTAAGACTAGTTCCTGGTACCTTTAGTTTAAATTATTAGTAGTAGTCAATACAAAAAATGACTGTACGTCAAAAACTAGTGGATTGGCCACTGCCTAACGAAAAAAAAAATAAAAGAAAAAAAAAAAAAAAAAAAAAAAAAAAAAAGAATGCTTTAGTTAACTGAATGCGGTGTTCCACTTTCATGGGAGCAATCCCAAACATTCGCTAGTCTTATGTGTAAGAGACAAGACGGGTGATGCTTCCATTATGAGCCACAACCGACGAATAGCCGTCTATGAAAATGGTGTCATTACACTCTTCGTTATTGCTCCAGGTGTATCTTCAATTACATTCACATATTGCAAGACAATATACTATGAGGATTTTTCTTTTTGACAGCCAAAAGTAATGGGGATTGCATGCCCTTTTATACTTGACCAGTGTAGCTTTTGTGACAGCAGTGGTGGAGACGGTGGCGGTGGCGTGCATACCTTCGCACGGTTTGGGTCGATAAGCATGCATATAGGCCCAGATCCATTGGGGGTGTTGCATGATAGCCGTATATCCCCGAGGCCCTGCGTTCGCTCGGTGTTCCATATTTGCATGAAGTCAGCCTATGTTCTGTGGCCAGTTTTGTTGCTGCAAGTTGGTGTTACTATTTGGGGGAAGGTATACACTTACGAATTCTCGAGTGTGGATCCAGGCCAAGGCAAGGCCCTCTTTATCCTGCACCTTGACTCAGACTATCAGACTATAGTCGATTAATGTGACAGTGTAACCAATCGATTAATGTGACAGTGTAACCAATCGATTAATGTGATAGTGTGACCACTCGCTTAATGTGACAGTGACAGTGTGACTAAAAAAACCTATAGTCTGCTTCATTGAAGTACTATGCAAGGGACAATCCCGTATCACTCCACACACTAAAAGTTCTGGAATTAAGACGTTAACACTGGCCATTGTGCAGGCGTTGATGGCCACGCGCAATACTCAGCAATAAGCGATACTAGACTACCACCACCCTAATCTTCATGATAGTCCCCATGCATGTTTCAGAATGGTTTCAGGTGATAATTTTCTAGACCCTTAAGTTTTTCTGTTAGTTGTCTGTTTCAGAATTTAAGTGCTGCATAAATTGCTCTGTTTCAGCTGCTGCTTAGGGTGATCAAGTTAGAAACAGGGATCACGGTTGACGTGCGTCTTTTGCCCCGAGAATTGTCGCGATTGCTATGCATCTACCCCACGTCCAAGTATATAAAGACCAGGCCCGCTACCGTTCCCTCATGCTATTCCCGCGAATCATCCCTAGATTGTTTTTGAAATCCCCCAGAAACATCATGTCGTTACACACCAACACTAACACCTTGAAGTTGAACAACGGACTCACCATCCCTCAGGTGGCTCTTGGAACGTATGAGTCCGTTGAGGGTGACGCCCAGAAGGCCGTGGAGTTTGCCTTGAAGAACGGCTACAGACACATTGATACTGCTGCTTACTACTTTAACGAAAAGGAGGTCGGAGCCGGAATCCGCAACTCCGGTATCCCCAGAGAGGAGATCTTCGTCACCACCAAATTGTGGAACGACAACCACAAGAGAGTGGCCGAGGCTTTCAACGAGTCCTTGGAGAAGTTGGGCTTGGACTACGTTGACTTGTACTTGATCCACTGGCCCAAGTCTATCGACCCAGAGACCGGCAAGGAATATAACGACTGGGACTACGTCGACACCTACAAGGAGTTCCAGAAGTTGTTGAAGACCGGCAAGGTCAAGTCCATTGGAGTTTCCAACTTTACGCAAAAGAAGATCGAGAGACTTTTAAGCGACCCCGAGGTCACGGTCAAGCCTGTGGTCAACCAGATCGAGGGCCACCCATTGTTGCCACAACACGAGTTCACCAAGTGGTTGATTGACAACGATATTGTGGTGCAGAACTACTGTCCATTGGGCTCGTCTAGAAGCACCTTGGTGACCAACGAGACCATTGTAGAGATTGCCAAGAAGAACAACGTGGATGCAGGCCAGGTGTTGATTTCCTGGAGCGTGCAAAGAGGAACCAACCCATTGCCCAAATCTGTTTCCGAGAAGAGAATCATTGGCAACTTGAAGACATTTACCTTGAGCGACGAGGACTTTGAGACCATTCAAAAGCTTTCGGAGAAGCAGGGTGTTAGAAGAACCGTCGAAGATGATGTGTTCACGGACTAAATGTTATAGAAATAAAGGAGTCATCAGAAACAGACCTTAGAGATACTAAGTTTATCAAGACGTCTATGAGTGTGATTATTAGAAGAATCAAGAAGTGTGATTGTCCGAAGAAGAATCAAGAAGTGTGATTGTCCGAAGAGGAATCAAGAAGTGTGGTTGTTAGAAGTAAGAGTCTAAGGTGTGAAGTATGAGCCCTGGTTCTGGAACCATCTAGCCAGCCAAAAAGTCCAGCCAAAAGGTCCAGCCAAAAGGTTCATGCGCAGGGCTCATAACGAGTAAATCATCAACAGAAAATACTTCCAGCCTTCGTATTGGATAGTCCCAAAAAGTACCGTATTAAAATCCAACCAGACAAAGCTCTTGTGTATCTGAATGCATTTCAAAGGTGTATACAGTATTCTTGTCAAAGAGGAAGGATGGTTCTTAAAGAGAAATCAGGAAAATTCTAACTCTAGAATATAGGGTGAGACACAGAATGTTCCTATAAATATACCCAATGGATCCTAATGATCAGGTGGCTAACACAGAAGTAGAGTACTCTATACTGTTCTGCAAGACCGGGGCTCATAATTTTAGGGGTGCAATCTACTAGAGGTATGAGAGCTTAGTTCTTTTCACATCCCAAGCGTCATAGTCAAATCACTAACTTAACGATTATGGCTTGATGTAGTGTAGTAAAATTTCTATATATGAATTCTCAGTTTAACCAAATGTCTACTTCTTGTTTAGTCCAGTTATGTATTCTCGAGGCTGACTTAAGCACTGATTGGTGAATTCCAGTATTTGGTAGACTCCCTTACTATTTGGTAGAATCCAGTACTGTTAGATAGAATCCAGTACTGTTAGATAGAATCCAGTACTGTTAAATAGGATCCAGTACTGTTAGATAAAATTCAGTACTGTTAAATAATCCAGTACTGTGATTTAGAATCCGGTGTTAGATAAGATCCAGTACTATTTGGTAGACTCCACTATTTGGTAGAAAAAGCGCGAGACTAAAAAAAAGTGCGTTTCCCAGGGAACCAGTTAGAATACAACAATCCAAGTGCAAGAATCCTATAGAGTATTTTAGGGGAGGTATTCAAAAGCATTACCAATTCTAAATTGCCATAAGAAAAATTACCACAGAAAAGTCTTAAACTACAAAAGTAAATCTTTCCTAAAACAGAAACGCATGAAGGGTATGGAGGTTTAATGGATCATGTTCAGGCGAAAGAGGAAAGATATCCGGTTTTTCTTAGCGAAAAAACGAGAAAATGAGAAAGCTTCACGACAGCCAGTGACTCACACATGAACTTAGAGAGTGATTTAAGAGTAATTAGAGTGATTAGAGAGTGATTAGAGAGTGATTAGAGAGTAATTAGAGAGTAATTCAGACAGTAAATTAAAAAGTAATTAGACAGTAAATTAAAAGGTGATGCTAAATAAAAGTTGTGATCTGAAGGACCTGACACGAGTAGATTCAAATTCTTTTCAAAAAATTGCAAAAGTCAGTATTTTTGAGACGAGAGGAGGAGGAAAGGTAGACGAGAATAGGCGGAGGAAAGGAGAGGAGAGGAGAGGAGAGTCGGAATAACAAGAATCTTTCCGCATCCGCGTGGGGCCCCGCCTCGAAAAAACAGCTCGAAATACCAGCGAAAAAAACAGTTCGAAACGAGCGAAAAAAATAATTCGAAACGAGCCAAAATCAAATGACTATGGGGAAACCTCGCAAAAATGCGGGGGTTTAAATACCCCCCCTCACGTCCAGTATCAAATTTTGGCAACACCAAATTTGACAAATCCAACCACATCACCAATTTCAACCAAAAAAATTGGAACTGAAATCAAAAAGTTGAACCCAAAAAATTCTAAACTAAATCAAAATCTTGAATACACGCCACATACTAACAAAATAAAAAAAAAAAAATAATCATGACTGCAAAGGAAATTAACCATGACCTCGTCAAGTACGCTTACGAAAACCTCAACAACCTTCCCAAGGGTGAGGAGTACGAGAAGATGATTTCATCGGTACCCTATGATTGTTTCAACAAAGAGTTGTGGACGCGAAGAAACCTCGCGCACGAGGATGCACTTGACTATGGCGATATCCGCATGAAGCATTTTGGGAACGATATCCAGAAACATCAGGAAGCTCGTATCAAGCACTTGTCCAAGATCTTTGGCCAGATCCAGCCTGATACGGTGTTGGAGCCTCCTTTTTTCGTGGATTACGGGTTCAACGTGAAGATTGGCAAAGGATTCTATGGCAACTTCAACTTGACCCTTTTGGACTGTACCTTGATCATCTTTGGTGACCATGTTTTGGTTGGCCCCAGCTGTACATTCACTACGGCCACACACCCCACGGACCCCAAGATGCGCCGGAATGGAGTGGAGTATGCTTTGCCTATTACTGTGGGGGACCACGTGTGGTTTGGTGCCGGTGTCAACGTTATGCCTGGTGTGACGATTGGCAATGGAGCTGTGGTAGGCCTGGGCTCTGTGGTCACCAAGGATGTGCCTGCTAATACTGTGGTGGTGGGATGTCCTGCTAAGGTCATTAAGCACTTGACTCCTGACGACAATAAGGACGACTATAAGAAATAGGGTCTTAGTCACTGAGTTTATCAATAGCAGTCACTGGGTCTATCAATAGCAGTCAAAGAGTCCAATCAATAGCAGTCACCGGGTCTATCGATAGCCTTGGGTTTATAGAACAGGGAAAATTAGGGCAAGTCTGAGAACTAAGATCCTATCTATTTACATCTTTAACTGTCAGTGTACATTAGTTGATGGTACATGGTGCATAGTTATAGGTGTATAGTTATAGGTGTATAGTCATATGTTTCGTGGGGTAACCCTATAGTGAGCCTATTCGCAGCTATACCTTCTCTCCATACTCATAGATTCCATAACTGCACATATATATTTTGCCCTAATACAGATATGACTCATAGAAGCTAATCTACTTGAAACATTCACCCCATATATAAAATATACTATGTATATACTAGTATTTCCCTAGTTGATGGCCTAGTATAATGGCTAGTATAGTGGCCTAGTAATGGACTGGAATGCGTGGGCTTACACCACGTGACCTTTCCTTTAAAGCTTCCACGCACTCACTATAGCTCACTACAGCCCATAGCCCATAGCCCATAGCCCCACCAACATGAGCTATGACGCCCCGCTCATTGACAATAACTTTATCATTGCAGACGAGGAGCCCGATACGGTGAATTCCGGGTTTAGTCTGCAGGACCCAAACCACCCAAACCCAAAATCCTCTGCTGGGGCCAATCCCTCTCTGTCGGCAGACGCATCCAGTGGGAATAATCTGAGGTTCCCATGGACTCCCAAAGTGGACTTATCGTCTGCATTTACACCATTTGTGACATCCAGTGAGTTTCAACAGAATAATACCATTCGTGAACGACAATTCAATGGAGGTGATACGTTGGATGAGCCTGTATGGCATACTCTAAGGAGAGATTTGGTGCAGATCTTACGGCGCTTGGCCATAGTGGTGTGGCCTGCACAGCTCCAGAAAATGGCTCTGGCTCAACAGGCCCGGTTGGTGGATATGGCTGCTCAAAACGGGATCCAATTGCCTAGTTCGGTAATGAATCCGCTCCGTCCTGTTTCTACCGACTATGAAAACGATGACGTGGACGCCCAAGAACTGCCTGAAACAGTGGTATCTCTCGATTGGGACTTGTGGGGCCCTCTTCTCTTTTCCTTGGCCTATTCGGTGACTATGGGTGCTGCTGCACCGAAGAAACAAACCAATGTGGTGTTTTCCGGGACGTTTTCGTTCATTTGGATCTTCTACTTGGTGGTGGGCATTAATATCCAGCTTCTACGCGGTACCATCTCATTCTTATCGGCCATCAGTGCTACGGGGTACCTGATTTTCCCAATAGTGTTGGGGGCAATCCTTAGTACTGTGCTTATTCCATGGGGACTTGTGCGGCTCATCTTAATGCTGGTCTTGACGCTCTGGAGCATCTATGCTGCCAGTATGAGCTTGAAATGTCTGGGTGTTTTACCCGGTCGTGTTCTTTTGGCCCTTTATCCCGTGGTGCTAATGTACGCCACGTTATCGTGGCTTGTAGTGATCACCTGAGCCTTAATTTGAATAGTCAATGATAATGGAGTGTGAATTAGTGTAAATTGGTGACTTGAAATAGAGTATGAGTATTGATTTGTTGATGCATGCTGATCTGGAAGGTCAAGTGCGACTGTAGATATATTTTTACAAGTTTTCGTGTTAGACTTGAGATTTACCTAATCTCGATACAGGATAGAACGCATCGCATGCGTCCGAATAGCAACATCCCTCTTTCCAGAGTTGCTA
>NLAO01001943.1:0-11065 GCA_002370835.1 Metschnikowia continentalis | reverse complement strand
GTGTATTGTCGTTGACCTGCAGGCAACATGTTTCACAGTTGCCCGCACTCACAGGTTGACACATATCACATGTCCCACAAGTTCAACATACATAACCCCTAACAAGTTGTTGTATACAGGATAAGAAGGAAACNCCGCACTCACAGGTTGACACATATCACATGTCCCACAAGTTCAACATACATAACCCCTAACAAGTTGTTGTATACAGGATAAGAAGGAAACCTGTTCTGTTCTGTTCTGTTCTGTTCTGTCCGTTTTTCACCCCTTGATTGGTTCTTGATCCTTGATTGGTACTGCAAGACTTCTGTCCCAAATGTAGTACCAAATGAGGTAATCGTCCAGATTTAAGATTTCATAATATTAAATTCTAATAAAAGTTGGTGTGAAACACTTTGATATAGGGAATTTAGTAAAAGTTTTCTTAAAAAAAAATTGAGGCTTAGAACTTAATGATGGTTTTGAAAGACTGTGCGAAGGGGTAAGAAACTTTTTGAATGATTGGTTTGTTTAATTTTGCTAGTTTGGTTTGAATCGTTTTGAAAAACACTGTACCAGCGCGCACCTTCGCGCACCTTCTCTTAGTGTAGATTAGATAACGCATCTTCCGCAATGATAGTCGCAACGATAGTTGCGGCACCAGGTGGACCATAGATTAACCATTGTGTGATGTTCAGTGGATAGTTACTGAGGGACACTGTCCTCATAGTCTCGTCAAGGTATGTAAACACTTCGGTGTTTACTTCAAGAGAGGAAGGAGATGTAGAGTTGTCAGTGTCCATTGAAGTATTGGTGGGTCTGGTGTTTGGAGACATCCTGGTATGCCCCAGACAGAAGATATGCCCAGACAGAAGATATGCCCAGACATATTATATGCCCCAGACAGATTATATGCCCCAGACAGATGATATTTGATTGAGTTACTTAAAAGATGGATAAGGTCCAGACTCCTTTATATATGTGGGAGGTCTACCTTCACGGCACCAGGCGTTTGGAGTAACCACAGGTGCAAATGAAGAATATGAAGAACAGGTGCTTGTTACAGCGCTATCCCTGCAAGCTATTGGGGATACTGAGCGCGTTCCCCTTGTTACCGTTTTTCAACACTTACAACTATATAAGCACCTCAGATTCCTGCCTCAAAAGAATTATCAGCGAATGAACATAGTAACAAGAGTACCTGACGTAAACCAGAGTATAACAGTTTATAATATTTTCAATGTACACTACCCATGGTGGGTCTAACAGTGTAGTTTATTAATAATTATATTAATACATGAAGAGATAAACACAGGGGGGATAAATACAGGGGGGATAAACACAAGGGGGCAATCCAACGAGGTAGTCTTAGAAGGTTGAGTGAAATGGAGAAATATCTTAATAGGAATAGGATGTAGTCCAATATGGCTTGGCCTCTTGGCCTATAAGAAGGGGCAATTCGTGTCATTGAGACAGTGCGGAATAGTAACTCTGTCACGGCATGCCCAGGTTGAGTTTATAGGAATCTAGTAAACGTTATCATCACTCCACAATTGCAGGCGTAAAGCATTAATCAGAACAGTAGTCAGTAGTCAGAAGTACTAGTACTAGTGAGTAGTAGTGAAAGTAGTAGTAGTAGTAGTAGTAGTAGTAGTAGTAGTAGTAGTAGTAGTAGTAGTAGTAGTAGTAGTGAGTAGTGGTATAGTGTAGTGAGTAGTAGTAGTAGTAGTAGTAGTAGTAGTAGTAGTAGTAGTAGTGGTAGTAGTAGTAGTAGTAGTAGTAGTAGTAGTAGTGGTAGTAGTAGTAGTAGTAGTAGTAGTGGTAGTAGTAGTAGTGTTAGTAGTTTTAGCAGTAGTGAGTAGTGAGTAGTAGTGTCTTTTCCTGCATATAATTCATTGGCTGCAAAAAAAAAAAATAGTCGTGATGAGAGAATTGTTAAACGTTACTATTGTTCTGATACCTCACTGAGAGAATATCTCTGTTGAGAAAACACCACCAGCTGCTTCTCTAAGACCGTATTCAGTCACGTGACTATGGTCGTGTAAAGGCTCACCCCAATATAAAACGACAAGCCCCCGCTATTTTATAACACCACCAAAAAAATATATATCAACTAAGGGAGGACATACCAAGATGTCTCTCAACACCAGACTCACCATTATTAATTAGTGTAGAGGTACTGATGTTTACTGAGGTCATGGACTGACCTTTCCAAAGGTTATGAGCCCTGATGATTCTTCCATGCTTCGCCTATTTTGAATCATGGCAAAAAGTGCCCAAGTTTTTTATCCTAATGTTACTATAAAAATTTAATGAAACCTTTGAGTATTTATGGGGTTACTACCGGGAAATCCCTTTCCTGGATTACATATTGGGTGCGAGGTTTCGGAGGAGCGTATGCGAGAAATATGGCACTCCACGTACAGTGTTACAGTGTTTTTCAAAACTATTTAAACGAGCGCGCCAAAATGATTCAAACCAGTGCGACAAAATGATTCGAACCAAGAAGACATAATGATTCGAACCAAGAAGACATAATGGTTCAAACCAAGAAGATAAAATGGTTCAAACCAAGAAGACAGAATGGTTCACACCATCTTTTATTAGAATTCAATATTCTGAAATTTTAAATCTGGACGATTACCTTATATGTACTACATTTGGGACAAAAGTCTTGCAGTACCAATTAAGGGTGAAAAACGGACAGAACTGAACTGGTTTCCTTGTGTTGGAAAATAGCACTGAATAAGAGCGCGCACGGCGCTCTAGGCTTGCAGGGCACGTCTCTACTAGTTTCCCCACCCTTGGTTTTCCCCACCCTTGCTTGTCAGGACAACCAAGGGTCAGTGAAGGCCGACTCCCATATATATAATAAGGCCTTCGCTACACCTTTCATTAGTTAACTAATCGAATATCTCTACCTAGGGTGATATACCAAGATGCCTCCAAGATCCAGACCCACCAGATCTCCTTGTACTGACATTGAGGCTCCGACTATGTCTGAAGTATACACTTCAACTCAAGTGTTCACTTATCTTGATGAAGAATGAGATCCGTATCTTATAGTCAAAAGAGTTCTCTGGACCTTATACCATGGTTACTCTATGGGCCACCTGATTCCCCAGCATTCCTAGCTGAGCTGGAGTTAAAGACTATACACCTTGTTATCCTGTATGCAATAATTTGTTAGGGGTTATGTAATCATTCATATTATTATTACAGTGTTTTTCAAAACTATTCAAACCAGCGCAACAAAATGTTTCGTACCCCTTTGCACAGTCTTTCAAACCAAATGGACAGGTTGTTGGATACAGGATAACAAGGAAACCAGTTTAGTTCCATCCGTTTTTCACCCTTGATTAATACTGCAAGACTCCCAATTGTAGTACATAAGAAGCAATCGTCCAGATTTAAGATTTCAGAAGATTGAAATCGAATAAAAGTTGGTGTGAAACATTACGCCATTTGGTTTGAATCATTTTGTCGCGTTGGTTTGAATAATTTTGAAAAACACTGTGCTAAGTAAAAAAGTATATGAGAAATTACACGGGCCCCCGTATCTAAAAATCTTTTGTACTGGTTACTCTTTAAGTCTATTTGAACTAGTGTAGTGTAATACAGTGTTTTTCAAAATTATTCAAACCAGCACGCAAAACGATTCAAACCACACTAGCAAAATTAAACAAACCAATAATTCAAAAAGTTTCGTATACCCCTAACAAGTTGTTGTATGCAGGATCACAAAGAAACCAATTCAGTTTAGTTCAGTTCCGTCCGTTTTTTACCCATGATTAATACTGCAAAACTTCCGTCCCAAATGTAGTATATATGAGGCAATCTTTCAGGTTTAAGATTTCAGAATATTGAATTCTAATAAAAGTTGGTGTGAAACATTACGTTATTTGGTTTGAAAGACTGTGCGAAGTACGAAACTTTTTTAATTATTGGTTTGATTAATTTTGCTAGTGTGGTTTGAAACATTCCGTCTTCTTGGTTCGAAACATTTTGGCGCGCTGGTTTGAATACTTTTGAAAAACACTGTACTGAGAGGCAGCAAAAAAACTATACATTTTTTTTTTGTTAGATTCCCAAATTTATGGTAGATGGCAGTATTTATAGTAGATTAGAATAAATATGTAAATTGTTTTATGGTTGAGTGTAGGTTGAGTGTATGGTTGAGTGTATGGTTGAGTGCGATGAGGCTCCATCCCTCATGGGTACGGGTCAGGGTTAAATCTGTTCACCTTCTCATAGAACTCCAGAGATCCCTTGAGTTATTCCAGTGTGGGACATTACTGTAACAATATTAATTCAATACCTAGTCTGTAGAGAGAAGGTAGAATAAAGGTCCTTAGAGAGAAAGAATATGTGATATTCTCTTTCTTTGGTTGAGTGGTGGTTGAGTGTGAATGTGACTTGTCAGGTTTGTATTTCTGTGCAATGCGAACTTGGGATGAGAATAATAAAACCTTAAGAGTCAAGAAAAAATAAAAAATATCGGAAATTTCAAATGAAACTTATAGAGGTCATTTTACTGATATGGAAAAATATCATGTGTAATTTTCAGCAATTTTCAGCAATCTTTAGCAACTTTTATTTCAAAGCCTTGCTTTCTTATAGTTTTGGTACGGACACGACCACAAACAATATAGTACTAAAGACGACAACGACGACGACGACGCCTAAAACAAAACTTTTTCAGTTAAATTATCACACTGAGGTAATGAAAACTACTATTGTTTTACATCCACTTACTTTGATCCATGGCCAATGCCTAATGAAAGACTTCTAATATTACGTTTCAAGTTATCAAGAACACGTGACCATCTACCTGCTTTTAAACTGTAAATACACAAACATAAACTAGAAACTATGTTACAGTATCACATTGTTTTAGATAAAGCCAAAAAAATTTCTCTTTAATTCTTTGATTCTCCTATTCTTCTTCTACTTAATATTAATAATCCTGCATATAACAATCACGTGATCAATTTCGGTAATAGTACGAACTTAACCCAAGTGAAAGCAATAGTGGTGTATATATATATCTAGAACTAATGATACCTGAGGATTAACAAATATGAGTTGGATAGAACTTAGAGGGTAGACTGAATGTCATATGCAGATCATACTATCGTGGACTGCATATAGATACTTACACCCCACTTATTCTAGAAAAGTTTCATCACTGATTTCGTTTTTGTATATTCTTAGTAACGAGCTGTATAGACCGTTTGCCTTTCTGTCTATTCCAAGTAATACAGTTAGAATATTTAATGTGCGCGGGCTCTTGACCATGACAAATGGGTCGCATCTTATACGAGAAATCTCTAACCATAATCTGGTACTCATGCTAATATATCTATGTAGGTATCATTCTCCAAAGTACTTGTTCACCACCTCAACCGAAATGACGATTCTCCAACTTATAATTAATCCGTCTTTCATCGTTTCTCCTGGCCGTCGTCGTCTGCAAACCTTAGCGACTTCCTCTGCTTGACGTCTCCTCCTTCGGTTGTTTTGGACCCACTAAACGACACTTCGCCGTTGCTCTCAATCACCTCGCCCTCTTTATCGCCTGGGTTCGATACGCTGGAGTTATTGGAGAATACAAGCTCTGCCGTACGGATCCACCGTCTCCGCCGGGTGTACTTGGAATACGAGTCGTCCGTGGACGGCTTTTTCCACACGTTATCCGTGTAGATAAAACCCTCGTCGTTGGTGGGTTTGACAGTGGTCTTGGACCGCTTGCCTGCCTGTAAAGTGATGGCACCGTCATTGGTCAAGTCCAAGCGCCACGTCTTATCGACCCACCGCCATCTGGCTCCAGAGATCGCTGGACTTTGTTGGAAGTATTGCTGCAGCTGCGAGAAGCTGCCGTCTGCATTGGGCAACTCGAACGTCTCGATCGACAGAGACTCATTCAAAAACTCGTCGGTCCAGGGGGCCCTTTCGTACGACAAAAGGTTGGAGGTCCAGCCAATCCCCAACCAGCGCCTCTGGTTCTCGTAGATCACATACGTGAAACGCACCGGCTTAGACATATCCAGTGATAGAGCCAGAGGAGCGCCCTTTTGAACTTTGGCAAACGCAGCAGCAAACAACGAGTTATTCTTGGCCTGAGAAAAGTCAAGCCCCGTCAAGTAGAAACTAAGTACTCGGGTAATCTTAAGTTTCCACACCATCTTACGGCTCACGCGCATATATGTGGAGTGGTAGGAGAGAAGGTAGAGCCCCAGAGCCAAGAGAATGGAGCGCGGAGCCACCAACAAAAACAGCACCACCAAGTACACCGGGGTCAAGAACACCGTGGTGAATAGAAGGCGCTTAATATCATAGGCCGTGAGAGCCAAGGACGTAATGGGACTCAACAATAGGTCAGCCTTGATACAAGTGGTGGTGAGAGCCTGCACAATATCGTCCAAAGTGGGCCGAACGGCAGTTTCCGCCTGAATATGGCGGTTAAGCACCAGGTATAAAATCACAATGGCCACGGCGACCAAATGGCCAGCCCACGTGACCACCTGCTCAAAGTACACCACCAAAAGCGTGTACACACACATGATGACGATATTGACCCAATAATCGTCGTTTGTCCACGTGACCACCGAAAGCGTCTTGTTCACAATAAGAAGATATGGGTATGATTTAATCAATGCTTTAGCCACGGTGGGTGGTGTGGACAGGAGAAGGGGCAGGGTCAGGGGCACAATGGGTTTAGAGAGCGGGGACAGCAGATGTCCTCCGTTTTGAGCGGGGATTTCAGCGGTCGAGAGCGGTGCGAGCGGCGAAGAGAATTGCGCCCGTACTTCCGAGCCACTGGCATTGGACTCGCTTTTTCTGCCTTCGTCACTCATGCTGGGGGAGTATAGTGGGGTAGTTGGTTTATAGCAAGCGAGAGCTGGTTCGCGCGGTGCACGGGTTTTTACTATATGAGGATTATATACAGGTTTCAATGGCTAATACTTTGACATGTGACAGTCCACCAAAGAAAAGGAGGAACAAAGAAAGGAACAAAAAAAAAAATAAAGAGATGTAATTTTAGGGTATACCATGGAGTGCATCTAATAGAATTTTTGGATTAAATCAACTTTCGTATCTGGCTGACACATCTACTGTACTACATGATTATACTGTCCTATATGATCAGACTGTGTACCATACTATTATACTGTGTACTATATGATTATACTGTGTCCTATATGATTATACTGTCCTATATGATTATACTGTCCTATATGATTATACGTACCATAAGATTATACGATGTACCATAAAATTATACTGTGTACTATATGATTATACTGGGTACTATATGATTATACTGGGTACTATATGATTATACTGGGTACCATAAGATTATACTGTGTCCTATAAGATTATACTGTGTACAGTGTTTTTCAAAAGTATTCAAACCAGCGCGCCAAAATGATTTAAACCAGTGCGACAAAATGATTCAAACTAGCGCAACAAAATGTTTCGTACCCCTTTGCACAGTCTTTCAAACCAAATGGACAGGTTGTTGGATACAGGATAACAAGGAAACCAATTCAGTTCCGTCCCTTTTTCACCCTTGATTGGTATTGCAAAACTTTTGTCCCAAATGTAGTACCGTATGAGGTAATCGTCCAGATTTAAGATTTCAAAATATTGAATTCTAATAAAAGTTGGTGTGAAACTTTACGCCATTTGGTTTGAACCATTCTGTCTATTTGGTTCGATACATTTTGTCGTGGTTTGAATCATTTTGTCGCACTGGTTTGACTAAATTTGAATAACACTGTACTACATGATTATACTGTGTACTATATGATTATACCGTGTACTATATGATTATACTGTCCTATATGATTATACGTACCATAAGATTATACGATGTACCATAAGATTATACGATGTACTATATGATTATACCGTGTACCATACTATTATACTGTGTACCATAAGATTATATTGTGTACTATATGATTATACTGTGTATTACATGATCATACTGTGTATTACATGATTATACTGTCCTATATGATTATACGTACCATAAGATTATACGATGTACTATATGATCATACTGTGTACCATAAGATCATACTGAGTACTGTTATATTCTTTAATACATCTATGCCTAACTTCTTATATTCTTTGATGGTTCCTCAATAAGAGGAGCCGAAGCAGTTTATATAACTTTGAGAGAAACGTGACACCGAAAAACTCTCCACCAGAACAATGGTAAAGATTGTTATGGAATATTCGCAAGGAGCCATCGGAGCACTTGGTGAATAGATGGCCAAACGCCGTATCACCATTGTAACAATCGGACTGAGAGGCTTCATAATACCTTCATAGGTAGGGCCCTGCCTATGGTGGATCTAACATGTACTATATGATTATTCAATGTACCATAATATTATACTGTGTACTATATATTTATTCAATGTACCATAATATTATACTGTGTCCTGTATGATTATACTGTGTACCATAAAATTATACTGTGTACCATAAGATTATACTGTGTACTATTCTATGTACAGTGTTTTTCAAAACTATTCAAACCACCGCGACAAAATGTTTCGTACCCCTTCGCAGTCTTTCAAACCAAATGGCGTAATGTTTCACACCAACTTTCATTAGAATTCAATATTCTTAAATCTTAAATCTTAAATCTGAAATATTAAATCTGGACGATTGCCTCATATAGTACTACATTTGGGACAAAAGTTCTGCAGTATTAATAAAGGGTCAAGAACCAATCAAGGGGTGAAAAACGGACGGAACTGAAAACTGGTTTCCTTATTATCCTGTATACAACAGCTTATTAGGGGTGTACGAAACTTTTTGAATTATTGGTTTGAATCGTTTCGTCTTCTTGGTTCGAAACATTTTGTCGCGCTAGTTTGAATCATTTTGTCGCACAGGTTTGAATCATTTTGTCGCACAGGTTTGAATCATTTTGTCGCACAGGTTTGAATAGTCTTAAAAAACACTGTATACTATGTGCTGCTTATGCTGTGTATTATATGATTATACTGTGTACTGTTAGATCCGCCATAGGCAGGACCCTGTATATGAAGGTATTATGAAGCCTCTCAGTCCAGTTGTTACGATGGACACTGCAAACACCGTATCACGGCTTCCGTATCACGGCTTTCCGGCCTTCACGGCACTTTGTGCATTGATGGCCCCTTATGTTTACTCTGGAGCAATGTTTACCCATTGTTCTGGTGGAGATTTTTCGATGTCACGTTTCTCTCAAAAATATATAAGCCGCTTCGGTTTCTCTCTTGAGAAACCATCAACGAATACAAGATTAGGTTAAGATACGTTATAAAGAACATAACAAATTCTGTTAGAATGTTGTTGTTACGTCAGGTACTCTGTTTAGTATGTTTTTTTGTTGATGATTCCTCCTTTTGAGAAATCTGAACTATTTAAGTATTTGATAACAACATCACCTAGTCAATAGATTCTTGCTAGGTGCTTTGCTGTTCAATAATCACCATAGAGTAATATGGTAGTCGATAGTTTGACCGGAATTGCGGGCCGCGGCCGGAATTGTCCAGCTATAGGAGCTCCAAAGTCCACCACAGAAACCTTTTTCAACTAAAAAAATATGCATTGTGAAGTCCGGAATTTAAAGAATCCAACAAACCAAGTTTCATCAAAAACACTTGAAAAAATGGTCGTTTGCGTTAGGGCCTTTTTGTACTGAGGTATTCTGGTGTACGGGTGTTGTTTGCACCCATTAAATCTCAATTCCGAGGTCGACGTCGAGGTCCCCACACTCCATTACACATCTTATGAGAAATACCCACTCCATTAAATTTTTTGTGAGAAATACCCACCACTGTCACATACACAGTCACATACGCTGCGAAACAAAGCTGCTGTTCTGGGAGAGCTTGGACTCCAGGTTCAGTTCCAGGTCCAGTTCCTCCAGCTTCTCCATTATAGGTTGCAAAGTCGTTTGGAACTTGGGGTGGGATTTCGACTGGATTCTCGAGTGGATTCTCGAGTGGAGTTTTGTGTGGAACTTTGTTTGGAATTTTGAGCTGTTGGCAACATTCAAGGCGCTTCTCAAAGTACCCATATCAAAAGGTGGACTGTGACACTCCATGGTAATGTCTTCCATGGGATCTTCGGTGCACTCGGGCAGAGAAGAGTCAAGGTCCAAGTCGAGGTCCAAGTCGATGTCCAAGTCGAGGCTATCAGCATCAAGATCGGCAGGTAAAAAAGGTTGGGCTAGGGGAGCGAGAGCGAGAGAGAACTGCCAGGCGTTCCAGTCCAAGGGAGTGTCGAAGGAAGCATCCAAGGGAATATCTAAGGAAGCATCAAAGGGAATGTCACAGTCACATACACAGTCATGTATGTGAATATGGCAGAATGCTTAATCAGAATCTTAGTGGTGTACGGGTTTATCTACACTTCCAGATGTGGCTGAACTGGACCCTTCATAGATTATGGTGATTGATACAATTGGATACATGATCAGTATATTCCTGGCCACCTCTTGAGCATAATGTGACACTTTGGGTTATACGTTTAGCAAGTGGCTAGTCAAAGATGTATTTATCAACAAAGGAGCTATTTCCCAACAAAGGCATCTACTATTACACAATTTATTACCAAATCTAGCTTATGGCTCAGGTGAAACCGAAAAAGGTTTCAATCGGACCGCAGTTGAATTCCTGCATCATATGAAATCTAACAAATATGCTACAATATGATGAATACATTAGTACAAAGTGAAGTAGGCAAGAGTAGAGTAGAGTATGCAGATGATTTAACACCAATTGAACATTTATAGTAGGTACATCAGGAGGTTTTTTATCTATTGGAAATCGTAGGCCTATTTACAGGACAGGTCGTGTGAGACCCATATTGTTAGATTCTTGTTGTTACGTCAGGTCCTCTGTTGTCTTTGTTGGTTGATGGTTCTCCAGAGGAAGAAATCAAGCTACTCAAGTATTTGACAATAGTGTTGCTTAATCAACGGGTTGTTGGTCTGTGCTTGGCTTCTCAATAATTGCCATGGAGGAAAATTGCACAGAATACCATACTGTATTGTTTACGTCTTCTGACATACAGT
>NLAO01001935.1:0-49820 GCA_002370835.1 Metschnikowia continentalis | reverse complement strand
CACTGAAGCACCATACTTGAGAGAGTTATTGGAGTCCAACGTCATAACACTTCCTGATTATACGAGGGTTTATACGAACGCTCAACAGTGTCCGCGGTCTCAGGGAAACATGTAGCCGCGTCTCTTGTTTCTCAACATTTGTCTTACAGTTATATAAGCACCTCAGATTCCTGCCCTGGAGGAATCAACGGCGAATGAACATAATAAATAGAGGGCCTAAAGTAACAAGAACCTAACATATACTATCGATACTATCGATACTATCGATACTATACTATACTGTACTATAATATATTATATTGAAAATACTACTATTATATCACTGAGATATTATAAAAATACAATTCTATTTCTATATTACTATTACTTTTTATTACAATAATGATTATTACAATAATGACTATACTACTCTACTACTCTATTAACTAATATTGTATTACTAATACTGTAACGCTTAGGATGACTATGATGATTATGATGATTATGATGATTATGATGATTATGATGATTATGATGATTATGATGATTATGATGACTAATCTGGAATACTATACTAACTTAATCTGAAACAATGAGAAACTAATATAGTGGTGGGGCGGAGTAAGGCTTAGATGCCTATAGTGTGCGGAGACCGAGAAGGAGCGCGATCAATGGGGCCGCAGAATGGGTAGAATGGGTAGAATGGGTAGAATAGGTAGAATGGGCAGAATGTGCAGAATGTGCAGAGTGCGGTTGGGATGCGCATTCTACGGGCCCCTGCTACTCACGATAAATTGCACTGCGCACGTCTCGGCCTCACCTCGCATAATCTTCTCTCCTTCTGCCTTTCCTTCCCTTACAAGCACGGGCACTTGTACGAAATAGCGTGGTCGTTGATTTTAGTGCCTTAGGTATATACTGTAAGAGTTTGTGTGACATTTTCTCTATCCATTGGTGCAAAAATTGTCCGAATCCTTCCATTCACTCTCCACTTATAGGTCCTCAAACCTTAATCCCCACAATCTTACTGTTTTTGGCGCCACATCTGCAATCATTGCTGCCAATCAGTTTCTTGTGCTTATTTGAGCTGTGTGATTTGAATCTGGCCTGAAATCTACTGAAATTACTGGAAAAATCAGAGAAAAACAACCATTCTTTGCCTCCATCACTTCTATTGAACATATATTCGCCCATCTATCGCTTCCTACCTCAAACCAGAACCAAATTTTCTTTCATTCATCATGTCGTCATTCTATTTTGCTGAAGATGACTCTAATATGTTGCTAAATGTTCGAAAAAGGGCTCAAAACTCCCCCCTTCCGCCTCCTGTGCAACCGCCACCGCCCACCAACTCAAATTCTCTGGTCACTACGCCTACGGGGAGCACTCCAGTCTCTAGGCTTTCTTCACGCGCCATGGACTTTTCCAATTTGGATGATGTGCTTATGTTTCCGGTGGAAAACTCCCATGCCTATTCATATGCACACCTTTCGCCCAACTCTTTGGCTCTAAGGTTGAATGTGTTGAAACGACTGTTGGAGATCTTAAACGAGCGCCCGGATTGGCTCAAGCTTGTTCATTCGCTGAAATATGGCCAAACGGAGCTGAAAAGCGGATCAAATGAGAAAAACGAACTAAATAATGGCTGGGATGATCTAAAATACGGTCAAAATGACCTACAGAACGGCCAGAATGACCCCAAAAACGGTGTCTGTGATCTTAATAGCCTGAATGGCCTCAACGATAAGTATACAGGTGACCAGAAGAAGCCGGGCCCCGGACGCCCGCTTCTAGGCCGAGATGGAGAGCACCACCTCCGATCTAACGCCTCATCGGCTGCATTATCGGCGCTTTTCCGACCCAAAATCGGTCGTTCCGATAGTATGCCCATGCTGAGGGCATTCACAAATGAAAACTCCGAGTGCAGCTCGCTCCATTCCAATGACAGTGCACTTTCAATTAAGTTGAACGAGAAAATCAGTTCTTTCAAGGAGCCCAAGTTGAGAGAAGTCCTTCAGAGACGTGGAAGCGGACCTGAGCCTGTTACTCCTGCTTTGGAAGTTTCTCCTCCGCCCGAAGAAGAGTCGGACGACTTTTTTGCCGATGAACTTAAGGATATAATCGAGCTCATTGAGCAGGACCCCACGCTCCTCTCCAGCAAATCCGACATTGCAGCCACGCTCCATGATCTTTCGCTTTCTTCGGCCACACACGATGCCCAACGGAAACAAAATTTGCTCAAGACGAAACTACTTTTTGCCTTGGCTACTCCTTTCGTGGAATCTGCAGGAACCACCTCTTCATTATGGGGCGAACCCACATCATCCAGTACTGCACCCAGCATGCTCTCCCAAGCCTCTTCCTTACCTTCCAATCTACTGCTATCGATGATGCAACCCCGGCAGTCCAGTGCAGGAACCAATTTGTTAGGCAAAGGTGTGGCTGTTAGCAGTGGCCCCAACCGACCGTTCCACTCCTTTTCTGCGGGAAAACACACTTCTCCGCACTCGATTATCACGGTTGAAGCCGATTTTCCCTGGAGTTTCAAGGCAGCCAATGACTTGGCATGCTTGATGTTTGGAGTGCTGAAAAGCATGATCAAAAATGTGACGTTGATTGACCTCATAGCGCCCCAGTTCCGGCAATTTGTCACACAGAAGATGACACGTGCCATCGCCCAGCGAAACCTGGAGAAAAACATCATTTTCGCTGGTGAAATCATCGCCATTTCCAGATACTCCGAGGGCGACTTTGCTTGGACGTCCATCTGGGCTCAGAAAAAGGGAAACCTTATCATCTGCATGTTTGAGCAGATCACGTGCGATGCCTTTGACTTGACGCTTACAGCGGGCCAGGACGGCTACTCCATCACCAAAATTGAGGAAGTGGCCGGGAAGCTTGTTTCGAAGCTAGATGCAGGCAGAATTACCGATACATGCCAACTTTCTCGGTCTTTGGCGCACGATTTGAGCTTGTCTTCCAATTCTCCATCCCTGGATCTACACGATAGTGAAATGCTCAACCAAAAGCGGTACTATACGATCCAATTGGGGGGAGAGGATAACATTCCATGTGCACTCACGTCGGATCCGATGGAAAAGGACCCGGAAAAAGCAGAGCTTAGGGTCAAAATCCACTCTATGCCATATATAGCAGGCATGTTTGTGGTGGACTTTGCTACACTTGAAGTGATGTCGTGCAACAAGGCCATAGTCAAGAACCTCTTTGGAGCATCGTATGACGATGTTTTGGATTCGCCCATCGACAAAATCATCCCCAACTTCTCGGCCATTTTAAAAGCAGGTCTTGAGGACCAAGGCCCTGGGTTCAGCATGGCTCCTGGGTTAGTGCTCCCCGAGCACTTTTTCCGCAAATACGACGCCAAACTCAAGGTTTCAGCACAAGAGCATTTCGAGCCGGAGTTTCTAGGGTCCCGCGGAATCGATGGGCTTCATAGGGATGGTCAGAAACTACATCTTGATGTGCAACTTCGTGTTCTTCGGCCTGATGTGTTTGTTCTCTGGGTTACTTATTCCCGTCACACCAATAAGAACATTCACCGGCACGTCAGCAAGCTCTCCAGCGAAGTCTCAGGTCTAGCTCTGCCTCGCCAACGCAGCAGCAGGAGTATCGTCAATTTACCGTCGCAATTGAAGCTTTTTCCCGAGGACGAGGCGGATATCTTGGAGTTGGGGTCCAGTGCAGATGTCAGTCGGCACAGTTCCACCCGTAAGCCCAAAAGAGCAAGCACTTTTGCTGTGCCCATCACCTACATCACCGATACTGGTACAGCCAATGGCAACAGACTGGTTTCCTATACCGATAGTGTGTCTAATCATAGCGAGCAGATGTCAGCACGTCCCAGTTCCGGAGACTCCAACACCACAGCCTCAAGTCATTACTACCGCAATTTCACGGAGCAGGAGATCTTGGATATCGAAAACCAGGAACTCGAGCTTAAACATAAGCAGTCCGAGTTCTGGCCCACTCGTATTGGTGAACGCAAGCGGTCCAAGAAGTACGACGAGTTCAAAGTGGTCAAGAAAATGGGCGAAGGTGCCTATGGAAAAGTGGTGCTTGCAGAACACAAGAAGGACCCGCAGTACCTGGTGATCATCAAGTGTATTGACAAGCAGCGGATCTTGGTGGACACTTGGGTGCGTGACCGCCAATTGGGCACCATTCCCTCGGAGATCCAGATCATGGCCACACTCAATCAGGAACCACACCCCAACATCATGCGGATAGTGGACTATTTCGAGGACCCCAACTACTACTACTTGGAAACACCCATCTTCGGCAACCCACCAGCCATCGATCTCTTCGACTACATCGAGGTCAAAAGCGACATGAGCGAGTTGGACTGTCAGCTCATATTTAAGCAGGTGACGTCGGCCATCTACCACCTCCATAAGCACGGGATCATCCACCGCGATATTAAGGACGAAAACATTATCGTCAATGAGTTTGGCGTGGTCAAGTTGATTGACTTTGGCAGTGCTGGTTACGTCAAGCTGGGGCCCTTTGATGTGTTTGTGGGTACCATCGACTATGCGTCTCCAGAGGTGTTAAGAGGAGAGAAGTACGAGGGTAAACCACAGGATATCTG
This sequence comes from Metschnikowia continentalis, assembly GCA_002370835.1. Classification (NCBI taxonomy): domain Eukaryota; kingdom Fungi; phylum Ascomycota; class Pichiomycetes; order Serinales; family Metschnikowiaceae; genus Metschnikowia; species Metschnikowia continentalis. The sequence goes on along the minus strand of NLAO01001935.1, from coordinate 45,232 downwards.
GGCCCTAGGAGTGTTGCTTTACACCATGATCTACAAGGAGAACCCATTCTACAATGTGGATGAGATCATGGAGGCCAACTTGCGGGTGCCATACATCGTGAGTCCCAAGTTGAACGATTTGATCGAGGCCATATTGGTGCGTGAGATCGAGAAGCGGCCTACCATCACGGATATCGCCGAGCACCCATGGCTAGAGGATGTTTAAAATGTATTAGTCTGGATGAAGGAATTTGATAGAAAAAGGGATTGATAGAAATGGTTGGAGTGATTGGTCACCCAATGCCAGAGCAAGATGCCAGATATGACATAATATGATATCATGATATGACCATCTGATAACATGATTCAACAGTTGGAAGGTTATCGATTATAAGAGCCGATCTGATGAATATATGATCTAATTAATGATCAAAAATGACTTGGCTTGATTACCAGGGTATATGATCATGATACGTGATCAAATGATTACTTGAACTGATGATCAGAGTATACGGATCCATGGTATACGGATTTATGGTATACGGATTTTAGTATGTGGATCCATGGTATGTGGATTTATGGTATGTGGATTTATGGTATGTGGATTCATGGTATACGGATCTATGGTATACGGATCTATGGTATACGAATCTATGGTATACGAATCCATGCTATACGAATCCATGACGAATCCATGCTATACGAATCCATGCTATACGAATCCATGCTATACGGATCCATGGAATAGTCATGCTCAGATGGTTATATGGATTATGATCTTATTACTTTAACTGATTATATGATCAGATATTTATGGTATATAGTTATGGTGTATGTATATGTATATGTATATGGTATGGATATATTGTCAGATGTTATATGATCCAAATAGGTAAATTAAAGGTCTGTGATAGAGTATATGGCTATAGTATACGATCATAGTGTACATGGTATGTAGTATATGGTACTCTGATTCATCTATATATGTATATCTGCTATGGATCTATTCTCAGTCCCTCCATGGAACAATATAATTATGCCCTTTATATAAGGTTTATTCTAGTGTATGATTGTATGATTATTTGCCTACTTTTTTTCCCTGGGATTATTACAATGCTACATTTTGGAGCCACATGCATTCTTATTATATTCGGTGTAAATGATCGGTTTGAGTAATGTATACTACCTAAAAAGTCTTATACCCTCGATTATTAAGAAGAAGAGAGTGTTTGTAAAATAGAGTAGTTGTAGTATAGAGTAGTTGTAGTACAGTGTTTTTCAAAACTATTCAAACCAGCGCACCAAAATGATTCAAACCAGTGCGACAAAATGTTTCGTAACCCTTCGCACAGTCTTTCAAAGCAAATAGCATAATGTTTCACACCAACTTTCATTAGAATTCAATATTCTGAAATCTTAAATCTGGACGATTAAATCCGGAAGATTGCCTCTTATATACTACATTTGGGACAAAAGTCTTGCAGTACCNATTGCCTCTTATATACTACATTTGGGACAAAAGTCTTGCAGTACCAATCAAGGGTGAAAAACGGACGGAACTGAACTGGTTTCCTTGTTATCCTATATACAACAACTTGTTAGGGGTGTACGAAACTTTTTGAATTATTGGTTTGTTTAATTTTGCTAGTATGGTTTGAATCGTATTGCCGCGCTGGTTTGAACTATTCTGTCTTTTTGGTTCGAAACATTTTGTTGCGCTGGTTTGAACCATTTTGCCGCGCTGGTTTGAATAGTTTTGAAAAACACTGTATGGTTGTAGTATAGAGTGATTGTAGAATAGAGTGGTTGTAGTATAGAGTGATTGTAGTATAGAGTAATTGTAGTATAGAGTGATTGTAGAATAGAGTGGTTGTAGTATAGAGTGATTGTAGTATAGAGTAATTGTAGTATAGAGTAATTATAGTATAGAGTAATTATAGTATAGAGTAATTATAGTATAGAGTAATTATAGTATAGAGTAACTATAGCATTGAGTAACTATAGCATAGAGTAATTGTAGCATAGAGTAATTGTAGTATGGAAGTAGAGAGTACCGAGGACAATGTCGACTAGTCACTCACTACTTAAATGGGTTCCATACTTCAAATAAAACTTAACTCATCAGATCAAAGGATTTGCATTTGCTTACATTGAACGGCTAACCCCACGTGTAGTACACTACCTAAGTACCCATAAAAGAAAGAGCCTATGCTGCTTGAGCACATGTGGAATACCTAAGCCCACGTAAATATGACATTCCTGCACCAGCCCCCCCACTCAACTACTAATTAGGGCATGTCTATAGCCAGTTCAAGTCTAGGCCTGTTATATCTAGGTCTTACAACTGAGGTGAAATTCCTAACTAGGAACTGAACGTCTTCGGAAACCGAGTACCATGCGCACTTTATTGACAGGTTTGATCCATGCGCACGTTTAGTACACTGTATTACAGTGTTTATCAAACTATTCAAACCAGCGCGAAAAAATGATTCGAACCAATAATTCAAAAAGTTTCGTACCTCTACGATACAGTGTTTTTCATGTTTGGAATTGTTGTATACACTCCCATAATCTGGAATAGTTATCACGTTAAGTTTCAACAAGCGTCTTAACTTTGGTACTTCAGTAACCATTTCTGTAGCTTCCATTCTTTCTATATATATATATATATATATATATATATTAAGCTAGGATGTCCTTGACTTGTTGTTCCAATTGATACCGTTCAAGTCTGAGCGGGACCCTCTCTATATACAGTTTTTTTCAAAATGATTCAAACAAGTGCGACAAAATGATTCAAACTAGCGCAACAAAATGGTTCGAACCAAGAAGTGTTAATTTTCAGACTTGTATTTATTGAGTATGACCTAGGGCTAATCCGTATTATCCTCAATCGTTCTGAGAGAACTCCTGATGTCAGACTGGAGTGGGAATCACTCTTTATATATCGTACTCAGCCTCGTTGCTCCGCCTCCATCGGGTCCAACATTGTTTCATCCATATAATGGCATGAGATCACATCGTATCTGCAGGTACAATGTTTACTTTCCTCATCACAACCCATCACGTGTTGACAAGAAGACAGAATGGTTCAAACCAAATGGCGTAATGTTTCACACCAACTTTTATTCGAATTCAATATTTTGAAATCTTGAATCTGGAGGATTGCCTCTTATGTACTACAATTGGGACAGAAGTCTTGCAGTATCAATCAAGGGTGAAAAACGGACGGAACTGAATTGGTTTCCTTATTATCCTGTATACAATAACTTGTCCATTTGGTTTGAAAGATTGTCCAAAGGGGTACGAAACATTTTGTTGTGCTGGTTTGAAACATTTTGTTGCGCTGGTTTGAAACATTTTGTCGCGCTGGTTTTAAGAGTTTTGAAAAACACTGTATAGTCAGGTCTGGGAATCCAGCACTAACCCACTCGGCCCATTGTCTTCTCCAGAACAATGGCAAATATTGGACAAGTGTTAGACAAGTGTCGTCGAGAGGTTCATTGCCAACGTGTCTCTCTCGAGGACAATACCAATTATTGTTTCATCTGTATGCAGTAACAGGAACATGCAGTACCCGCAGGTGTACTTGTTCCTCAAATTCAACATGTATCTCATCAGCATGTCGCAGGGAATGCGGATTAAGGGGTCAGTATATGGGGTGGACAATTGCCGGTCCAGGCTCTGGCGGCTAAATTTAGGCCAGAAGTTCTGCTAATTTGGTCACGTGATGGAGGGTAACTTCGAGATTGTTGATGATGACGGTGAGTCTTATACGCAGACCAAGCGTTTGAATATCCAGATATTGGACACTGGCTATGCTTCCCAATACTCGACGCCCATTAACTTGGTTCCACACTCAAAAGCTGACTCCAAAAAAAAAAAAAAAAAAAAAAAAGACTCATCCAGGGCATAACTTCACGCACAGTTCGTCATCTCTATGGGTCCTTGCTACCGGAAACGCTCGAGGTGTTCTCTTCCCACCAAACTTCTATGGATGCGGTGTGCATAGAGTAATTGTAGTATAGAGTAATTGTGGTATAGAGTAATTGTATCATGAACTTTTAGTGTATGATCAGAATACGTAGGTATATGGCTGTCTAGGTGTATGATTAGAGGTTATAGTGTATAGTGTATGGTATAGTGTATGGTATAGTGTATGGTATAGTGTATGGTATAGTGTATAGTATGTTAGATCCACCATAGCTATGAAGGTATTATGAAGCCTCTCAGTCTGGTTGTTACAATGGACATTGCAAACGCCGTGTCACGACTATCGTTGTATGAAGTACTATCATGGTCCATTTGAATACTCTGGAACAATCCTTACCATTGTTCTGGTGGAGAGTTTTTCGGTGCCACGTTTCTCTCAAAGTTATATAAGCCACTCCAGTTCCTCTCTTTGAGGAACCAGCAACGAGTACAAGATTAAGCTAACATACATTATAAAGAACATAACAACCTGACGTATCAAGAACCTAACATGGTATAGTGTATGGTATAGTGTATGGTATAGTGTATGGTAGTGTATGTTATGGTGTATGGTAGTGTATGGTAGTGTATGTTATGGTGTATGGTATAGTGTATGGTATAGTATATGGTAGTGTATGGTATAGTGTATGGTACTGTATGGTACTGTATGTTATGGTGTATGGTAGTGTATGGTAGTGTATGTTATGGTGTATGGTATAGTGTATGGTATAGTGTATGGTAGTGTTAGATCCATATGAGTAGTACTCTACCCATACAGGGATTGAAGTCACGTGCTCATTTAATCGGATTTTGCTGTTACTATGCCCATTTAATTGCTCCTCTGGTAATTGATAATTGTATATGGTTATGGTGTATTCATGGGTAGTTATGGCATATGCGATTCTCAATAGTCACCGATGATGGTCTGATAATTATATGGTCTCATCTAGTGCTTTTAGTATCATCAGTGGTGTACAGTAGTATAGTATAGGGTAGTATAGTATAGAGTAGTATAGTATAGGGTAGTATAGTATAGAGTAGTATAGTATAGAGTAGTATAGAATAGTATAGTATATGTTAGATCCAAAATGGGTGGATTACAACCCATATAGGGATTGAGCTCACGTGTCCAGCTAATCAGGAACCGATGCTACTACGCCCCCTTTAGGTTCACCGTTACTACACCCCTTCGGCTACCTTCCGTCAGACTACTTAATGGCGGCCGATTCCTCTTGCTGAGGAATTATCAACGAATATAGTTTCGATTAGGTAATAAACGTACTTACAAGAATCTAACAGTATAGTATAGTATGGTATATGTTAGATTCCGGTTTACGCCAGGTACTCTGTTTACTATATTTTTTAGTTGATGGTTCCTCAGAAGGGGGAACCTGAGCTATTGAAGTAACAAAAGGGTCATGAGATGAGCCGATGTGATAAGATGACTAATCGGTCATTGGGTGCCAAAAAAAACGAGCAAAAAAAGAAACGACTAAAGAAACGACTAAAGAAACGACTAAAGAAACGACTAAAGAAACGACTAAAGAAACGACTAAAGAAACGACTAAAGAAACGACTAAAGAAACGACTAAAGAAACGACTAAAGAAACGACTAAAGAAACGACTAAAGAAACGACTAAAGAAACGACTAAAGAAACGACTAAAGAAACGACTAAAGAAACGACTAAAGAAACGACTAAAGAAACGACTAAAGAAACGACTAAAGAAACGACTAAAGAAACGACTAAAGAAACGACTAAAGAAACGACTAAAGAAACGACTAAAGAAACGACTAAAGAAACGACTAAAGAAACGACTAAAGAAACGACTAAAGAAACGACTAAAGAAACGACTAAAGAAACGACTAAAGAAACGACTAAAGAAACGACTAAAGAAACGACTAAAGAAACGACTAAAGAAACGACTAAAGAAACGACTAAAGAAACGACTAAAGAAACGACTAAAGAAACGACTAAAGAAACGACTAAAGAAACGACTAAAGAAACGACTAAAGAAACGACTAAAGAAACGACTAAAGAAACGACTAAAGAAACGACTAAAGAAACGACTAAAGAAACGACTAAAGAAACGACTAAAGAAACGACTAAAGAAACGACTAAAGAAACGACTAAAGAAACGACTAAAGAAACGACTAAAGAAACGACTAAAGAAACGACTAAAGAAACGACTAAAGAAACGACTAAAGAAACGACTAAAGAAACGACTAAAGAAACGACTAAAGAAACTACTAGTCAGTCTCGGTGGCTAGTACAGTGTTTTTCAAAACTATTGAAACCAGCGCGGCAAAATGTTTCACACCAACTTTCATTAGAATCCAATATTCTGAAATCTTAAATCTGGAGAATTGCCTCATATGTACTACATTTGGGAGTCTTGCAGTACCAATCAAGGGTGAAAGACGGACGGAACTGAACTGGTTTCCTTGTTATCCTATATACAACAACTTGTTAGGGGTGTACGAAACTTTTTGAATTATTGGTTTGAATCGTTTTGCCGCACTGGTTTAAATAGTTTTGAAAAACACTGTAGATGACTAGTCGACTTTCGTAGGCTCTAAAAATACCGATGGGTAGTGAGTCTACCCATGGCGGTATAGTATAGTATAGTATAGTATAGTATAGTATAGTATAGTATAGTATAGTATAGTATAGTATAGTATGTTGTAATTTGTCATCTACTAATGCATAAACTAGAATGATTTCTTTTTAAGCTATACTCAATTCAACGTCGTCTCTTATTCTGTATCCTTCTAGTGTTACCGCCCGCTCCCCTTTCCGCGGGACGTCGTCCACTCTTGTCTGTTCCTGCATATCACTGTTTCATCTGTCCTGCTTACCTGCAGTCACATGGAACATGCAGTACATCAGAGATATACTGATTCCTCATGTTCCAACATAATATAGTATAGTGTAGTATAGTATAGTGATGAGTAGTGGTGCGCGTGAGAAGACATCACCATGCACCATGGGACAGAAGCTGGGGCGCGGAATTATGGGCGTAAGAGCGACTCAAAACGAGCCTCAAAAATGGCTATTAAGAAGAAATCCATGTCTACACTGTTAAAAGCGCATCACAGCAACTGTCTCAGGTAGTCCTTACAATACCAATTTCTAAAACTGCTACTATTCCAAATATATGGACTCCTAAGAGTACTAGACCGAATTTATAATTTGAGTACAAGATATAAAATTATACTGTGCTTTCTAAATTGGGTACGTTTTTGCTGTCTATCCCTCGGTTTCCAAAGTGGTGTAGAGACGCACTATACGGACATAATGAGAACCACCACTCTACCGAAAAACAATACCATAAACCAAAACAATACCATAAATCAGTACGATACAGTGAGAAAAATGCAATAAAAAAAATCTTCATTTTTCTCAATATTGTTAGACTCACCTTTTTTGTGCAGAAAATAGTTGTTTTTTATAGTGGTTTTTTATAGTGTGGTTGTAGAGAGTGGGAGAATATGAGCCACTCTCACGGGGTTAATATAGTTCTATAGTTCGCGATGATTTCGCGCGATTTGACACAATGGCTGCAAAAAAAGGTACGTTCAGTTTCTAGTATGAGACCAGTTTTTTCCACTTGGTATGGCCGCAACCGGGTGATTTTTAACACCCAATTTATTCGAGTGAGTACAGGATTCTAATGACACAGGTGCATTCGGGGAATACGCAAGAGTTTCTCATAAGCACGAGTTTCCCATAAGTACTGGTTTTCTATGATTCAATAAGATAACTTTATTCATGATGAAAGAACCCAGACTTATCATTCCTCCAGATATATAAAAGGGGACAAGAGCTCAGCTTTAAAAAGTAAGAACTCCATTTCCTAATCTTAGATAGTTATAGTCTAATATAGATATCATTAAGTAAATAGGAATATCCATAATACTGTTAGACTCACCATTGGTTTTGTACTACCCATGTGGATGTTGAAACCCTGTACTGGTCGACCAGAGGTTGAGCTGTCTTCGGCCTTCAATAAGACCTCCATTACTATATGCCGGACTAGTCTATATAAGGTGCGATGGTTCCTCTTTGAGGAAATATCGGCGAATAAACGTACAAAACACACAAAACAGAGTACTGGACGTAACCAGAATCTAAAAAATACTGTTTGGGTGATTTCTTACTATAAGTAACCGTTCAGAATACTAAAAATACTGTTTGGGTGAGTTCCTACTATTAGTGACCGTTCAGAATACTCAGTCATCGTTAGTTCATTGTTCCTGGAAGATCCGATTAACTTAGAACCCCGTTAGAAGCTTATAACCCTTGATAATACAGCTTATAGCCTAAGATCACATAATAATTCTAACAGGATGTTTTTTAACATGGAATCTACTCGACTGCGTAAGGATTCCAACGACGCTGCATAGCATCTTATGAACATTCCCCTAATAAATCTAGCCATGACGATAAGGGTCTCTACACCTTTCGCCCCAGTTCTGGACTGTTAAAGGTCCAGATATAAAAAAGGGGCAAGATCCCAGTTATGAAAAGGCCAATATCTCCATTATTTATGATTAGCTTTATTAAAGAACAATACTAATATCTCCTATCATACTAAATTAGTTAAGACACTACTATCAAACTGATTGGGCAAGTTCTTACTATAAGTAGGCTTTTAGAATACTCCAGAATACCCTTAGGTCATCGGCATCATTCCTGGAGAATTCCTTTTTATTGAAAAGCCCATTAGAAGCTTATAACCCTTGTGAATACATGCTAAAGCCCCATGTCACATAACCTTGTATTAAAGGAGTATTAGAACTTAATACAGGCCAATAAGATATTGGAACAAAGTTATATATCAGATATATATTCAAATACGGTAATATGACTTAGAGGAATCCCTGAAGGGTTCATCTAATCAGGCGAACCTGCTAGTTCTAAATACTTTCTCGTTGGTTCAGGTAACCTTTTAGGATACTCTCCTGAAACAGCTAGCCTTCTTTCACCTAAATGAATGCCATTGGTTCTTTCGAATCCCATTCGTTCTTTCGAATCCCATTCGTTCTTTTAAACCCTATTGGCTCTTTTGAACTCGTTAGTAGGATCCATTAGCACTAAGTACTCAATTCTAGTGCTCGTAGGCTTTTTCCTAACAAGGGGTTAGACATGAAATCTATTCGAGTGAGTACAGGAATCCAACAACTCTGTATAGCATCTAAGGAACATTCCCCTAATGAATCTAGCCATTAGTATAAGGGTCCAATCATACCATCCCACTTCTAGGTCACTACCCTGGTTACTACCCTGATAGTTCCAGAGATATAAAGGAGAAGAAAGCCAGTTTTGAAAGACTAAGAACTCCATAAATTAACCTTAGATACTTATAGTCTAATATAAATATCATTAATCGACTAAGAACCTCCATAGTACTGATCGGTTGAATTCTTTAAAGAGGAGCCGACACTAGATTCCAGAACATCGTTAGGTCATCGTTCCTGGAAGATCCGTTCCATTGACAAATAGTTAGAGAGTCAGACTCTGCGAATACACGCTAAAGCCCCAGGTCGACAGTATCAGAGTCTGATAGACGAGTTTGATAGAATAATCGAGAAACTTCCGAAAGATCCAAAGGGAAGAAAATCTCGTTGTTAAATACACTGTGTGTATTCTGTTGCGATATGAGGAGCAGATGCATCATTGACACAAAGCATCCTATAATGATATTAACTTTGCTGTCAGCACTCTCACCCATAGAAGTCTGCACAAACATGTAACATGTGTGAAAACCAGATTTCACCCGACCGGGATACTTTACATCTCAATATCCATCTTAGTATCCATCTCAGTATCCATCTTAGTATCCATCTCAGTATCCATACCAGTATCCATCTCAGTATCCATACCAGTATCCATCTCAGTATCCATACCAGTATCCAATTTGGAATTCATTTCATAATATTCCCCTCTGTTAAGACCAGCTCGTCCCGAACATTTGTGTAGCGACCATGGCTATCACTGGTATGGACCCAAATCCATAGAGTGCTTTATTATTTAGCAGGTGGCTTCTGCTCTAACATTTGACATGAGCCGCCGACTGTCTGTTTTTATATTCTGTCTGTTTTATATTCTGTCTGTTTTATATTCTGTCTGTTTTATATTCTATCTCTCTTTCATTAGAAGTACTCCTTACATCCCAAATTTACCATGGTTTGTATTTTACCTAGAACAAGTCGAGGAACTCCCTGAGAATCCAAGGGGAGGAAAACCTCTCTCTTATACAGTGTTTTTCAAAAGTATTCAAACCAGCGTGACAAAATGATTCGAACCAAGAAGACAGAATGGTTCAAACCAGCGCGGCAAAATTAAACAAACCAATAATTCAAAAAAGTTTCGCACCCTTTCGCACAGCTTTACAAACCAAATGGTCAAGTTGCTGTATACAGGATAACAAGGAAACCCAGTTCAGTTTCAGTTCCGTCCGTTTTTCACCTTTGATTGGTACTGCAAGACTTTTATCCCGAATGTAGTACCATATGAGGCAATCGTCCAGATTTCAGATTTCAGATTTCAGATTTCAGAATATTGAATTCTAATAAAAGTTGGTGTGAAACATTACGCCATTTGGTTTGAACCATTCTGTCTTCTTGGTTCGAAACATTTTGTCATGCTGGTTTGAACCATTTTGCCGCGATGATGTGAACCATTCTGTCTTCTTGGCTTGAAACATTTTGTCACGCTGGTATGAAGAGTTTTGAAAATCACAGTGTTTTTCAAAATTATTCAAACCATTGTGACAAAATGTTTCAAACCACCATGACAAAATGGTTCAAACCACCATGACAAAATGGTTCAAACCAAGAAGACAGAATGGCTCATACCAACTTCTATTAGAATTCAATATTCTGAAATCTTAAATCTGGAGGATTGAGTCATATGGTATTACATTTGGGACAAAAGTCTTGCAGTATTAATCAAGGGTGAAAAACGGAGAACTCAACCCTGTTTCCTTGATATCCTGTATACAACAACTTGTCTATTTGTTTTGAAAGACTATGCGAAGGGGTACGAAACATTTTGTTGCGCTGGTTTGAATACTTTTGAAAAACACACCGGAACCACGCAATCCTGCACACACTCAAAACAATCTTGAGTAAATCTTGAGTAAATCTTGAGTATGCAGGTGTTTCCCGTCACTGTCACATGCACAAACCACGAAACCCCTGATCTTGCAACCCTTACCCTATACGGATTGAACGTTGCATCTCTTTCCGTCGATGAATAGGGGGAGAATTAGCGGGGGCATTTGATTAACCAATTCTCACACATTTCTCATCTCTTTCTCTTTATTCTCTTTTTTTATTTTTATTTTTTTTATTTTTATCCTTTTTTTATCCTTTTTTATCTTTTTTTTTTTTTTTTTCTCTTCAAACCTTAGAGATTTTGTCTGAGTCCGCACGTTCGTTTGCTATACTGCATCCAACCCTTGGCCGGAACTCTTGCCTCCCAATAGTTATTCCTATGGCAAAGATCATTATCTGGCCAAAATCTTGCTTTGCTTTGACAGCACCCTTTGTTGTGTAGCTTGACACACTCTGAACATGGACGATTCCTAGGGTTTATAGGTACGCACTGACTGTCTTTTACGTAGCCCCCCCATATTAAGCTTGTACAACCCCGGTCATAGTAAAAATAGTAGTCCTGAGCTGCTAACCGCTTTGGTCTTGCACCTTCTACCTTGGTGACTTTATTAGACTTATCATCTTCCTTGCCCATGGACATAGGCTTTGCCGTCAACACCACGTGGTCTGGACCCAGAGTCAGTTCGTTCCTGTTGGTCCACGCTGGATGCTGGGGGTCACCCCTGTTCTCAAATAACATTGGGTATCTCGTATCGGGATCCACACACGTCATGAATTCCATTAACAAGTCGTCGTATATACCCTCTTCTCGGTATTGGTACACTGCCCAGTATCCGTCACTTGTTGCTGACATTGTATAGTTTAAGTTAAGCTTTTTATTGCACTGTTGAACATTCGGCTGTAACTTTTCAAATTCTGCTTGGTTGCCGAATTGAATAAATTCGGCGCTTGCTCTGCCAGTTAACACGAGTAACACTATCTTTGATAAGTTCATCTTTGATAAGTATTATCAATGAGATTCACAGAGGGGCAGCTAATATCCCATGGCGTTTTCCTTTCAATAACCCCCAGTCACGCAGGTCTCTCCCTGCGGACAGACCTTTTGACCAATCCCACTGATAAATGGGGGAAGAATTAGCGAAGGCATGTGAATACCGGGTTTTCTCCTTTTTCTCCTTTTTTTTCCTTTTTTTTATTTTTTTTTTCCTTTTTTTTTATTTTTTTTTTATTTTTTTTTATTTTTTTTTATTTTTTTATTTTTTTTTTATTTTTTTCATTTCATTTTCTTTTTTTTTTTCATTTCATTTTCTTTTTTTTTCATTTCCTTTTCTTTGCTTTTTCTAGAAACGTTAGTGTATTTGTTTGAATGAGCGAAAGTTTTTATTTACCACCATCAAGCCACGGCCTTGATTCTTTATCGTCGTACCCTCACCAGGAACGCAATTATAACCTTCCCAAATCTGCATGACGGCCTCACAGCACCCTTTATTTTTTAACATTGTGCATGCTATTATCTTCAAATCACTTGGTAAGTTTATGCACCCCTCATTCTTTGCGTAAGTATGCCATTTACTCCAGCCATTGCAGTCCCCTCTCTCGAAAAATCTGTAAACCTGATTTGCTAACCGCTTTGATCTTGTCATTTCTACCCTGGGGTCTTCTTTAAGGAGGTCACATTCGTTGGTAAGGTTCCTAGGCTCTCCAGTCAGCACCACGTAGTCTGGACCCAGAGTCAGTTCGTTCCTGTTGGTCCACGCTGGATTATGTGGGTTACTCCTGTTCTCAAATAACACTGGGTATCTTGTATCAGGATCCACACATTTGATAAACTCCACTAACAAGTCGTCGTATATACCCTCTTCTCGGTATTGGTACACTGCCCAGTATCCGTCACTTGTTGCTGACATTGTATAGTTTAAGTTAAGCTTTTTATTGCACTGTTGAACATTCGGCTGTAACTTTTCAAATTCTGCTTGGTTGCCGAATTGAATAAATTCGGCGCTTGCTCTGCCAGTTAACACGAGTAACACTATCTTTGATAAGTTCATTCTTGATAAGTATCAAGAATGAGATTCACAGTGGTAAATAATATCCCATGGCGTTTTCCTGTCAATAACTACCAGTCACGCAGGTATTCCCCTGTGGCCTGACCTTTTGACCAATCCCACTGATAAATGGGGGAAGAATTAGCGAAGGCATGTGAATACCGGGTTTTCTCCTTTTTCTCCTTTTTCTCCTTTTTTTCATTTCATTTTCTTTTTTTTCCTTTCCTTTTCTTTGCTTTTTCTAGAAACGTTAGCGTATTTGTCTGAATGAGTGAAACTTTTGAAGTACCGTCGTCCAAGTGTCATCGCCTCGAACTCTTACAGTCGCATTGCAGTTAGGACTCAACCACATCTGCGTGACGCTTTCACAGCACCCTTTATTGTGTAGCCTTATGCATTTTTCGTCCCTTGCGTAATCAGCCCATGATTGAAAGCCAAGACAGAGCAGGCCTTGGTAAAAAAAAAGTAGTCCTGAGCTGTTAAACGCTTTGGTCTTGCACCTTCTACCTTGGTGACTTTATTAGACTTCTCATCTTCAATCAAGCCCTTGCTCGTAGCCCATAGGCTTTGCCGTCAACACCACGTGGTCTGGACCCAGAGTCAGTTCGTTCCGGTTGGTCCACGCTGGATTATGTGGGTTACTCCTGTTCTCAAATAACACTGGGTATCTTGTATCAGGATCCACACATTTGATAAACTCCACTAACAAGTCGTCGTATATACCCTCTTCTCGGTAGTGGTACACTGCCCAGGATCCGTCACTTGTTGCTGACATTGTATAGTTTAAGTTAAGCTTTTTATTGCACTGTTGAACATTCGGCTGTAACTTTTCAAATTCTGCTTGGTTGCCGAATTGGATAAATTCGGCGCTTGCTCTGCCAGTTAACACGAGTAACACTATCTTTGATAAGTTCACCTTTGGTAAATGTCAAGAATGAGATTCACAGGGGGGAGTAAACAATATCCAATGAAGTTTTCCTGTCAATAACTACCAGTCATGCAGGTCTCTCCCTGCGGACAGACCTTATGACCCATGCCGTTGATAAATGGGGGAGGAATTAGCGAGTGTATTTGAGGAACCAATATTGTTCCAGAATTCAGTATTTAAAATATAAGGAACGGTAAATGACTCCAGAGCCAATTCTAATCCAGAAGCCCATTGATTTAACAAGCAAACCTCCAGGTGGTGACTCCATAGCCAAACTTTGCGATCCCATGGCAGATTTCCAAAAAGTTCTCTCAAGTATATCAAGACAGTTTTGGTATCGTCCAATGTATATTTACCAACTGCATACAAATAAAGATATTTTTCGCTCCTTTAGTTTTTGGCCGAGAAAGGTGTACATGGAAAATAAATCAAATCTTCCAACAATCAATTCGGCAATATTAGAAATCAGGTCATTGGTCAAGTTGGCCATGAGTCGGGTGGATTCCAAATTAGTAATTTCATCTGATTGAAGATCGATATTGGTGGGGGAATCAATTGGTAGGCTTATGGGAAGCACCATTGGACAATTTCGGAGAGTGGGATCCTCAACGAACACGTACTATTCGACCTTTATTGTAACTTTGAGGTTCCTGCAGGTTACTCCAAGAGCTTTTATCTTCCTGTGTGTAAGTATTATTGGCATTTATTCTGAGAAAAACCGCAATATGATAGGATGGACCTCTTTAACCTTTATTTGGTTACAAAAAAAATTATCAACAAGAAGTCAACAGAATTGAATTCAACGTAATTTGTGGTGAGTTCATTTTAGGTTTTAAATTTAATTTGGTACCTTTTGTCACTTTATGAATAATGAGAGTGACTACTTTTTATCACTCTTCTCGTGATCCTTGTACCTCAAAAAATTCATTTTGACAGCACCTGCGAGAGGTCTGGATTTTATTTGGGGAATGATTGGGCCTCGAAAGCCTAACTTTTTAAACATAGCGAGTTGAAATGAGCTGGCTTAAAATTTTGTTAGATCTCGACACCACTCTTATTCTGTAAGTCTAATTTCGAACGTACTCCTTACCTCCTAGAATTAATCATGGTATGTATTGTACCTAGAATAGTCGAGCAACTCCGTGAGGATTTATGTAATCAGGCGGATCTGCTAGTCTTATACATTTCTTGCAGCTTCAGGTAACCTTTGAGGAATTTTGTGAAACTGCCAAGATGTGAAACGTGTAAACATGATGTAAGCATGATGTGAGGCTTGATGTGAGGTATGATGTGAAACATTGCGAGAACCCCTACTGGGAAATTTGGCGCGTGCATCTCACATGCATCAAGTTGCATGATCCGTAGCGCCCAGCACTCAAGTTTTCTTGAATACTACCATCGCACCATCTCGAGTGTATCAGTAGTATGTTTAGAGACTGAGCCTAAACTATGGATTCTAAACTAGCCTTAGTAATAGAATCCACTGACACTAAGTGCGCAATTGTAGTGGATGTATGAATTGTGCTAATAAAAAGTGGTTAGACCTCGAATTCCAGCATGGGATATACTGAGATGCAAGGTAATCAGGGCGGGGTAACAGTGCATGTTTCATGTTGGTGCAGGATTGCGCCCACTCAGTGTATATAAGAGAGATGTTCCTCCCCTTGGGCAGAATGTTCCTCCACTATTCTAGGATCAATACGATTTAGGACGCGATAAACTTTAGAGTAAGAAACATATTCGATTACCCCCAATAGACAAAGATACTGTTGAAGTCTAACAAATGCTCGTCTTTCCGCTTCTTTACACCAAGTAAAGGAAACAATACTACTTACAATAGGTTTGAAGGATTGCCTTCTTGTAACTGAGGTACAGAACTATTCACAATGATTTATTCCTTCTGATGCTGAATTCTTCCTTTTTACTTCTGATTATACTGATTTGGTATACTGATTTGGTATAGTGATTTAGTATACTGATTTCGTAGTGGACCTAGCATGCTCACTTACGCTTACGAGCTCCTACATCTTCTACTATGAAACACGGTGAAGCAAATTCTTAACACTTAATAACATTTATTGCACTTAATAGCAATATTAAAGCTGAATCTGAGTGGGTGAACAATTGGTGTGGCCCAGAACAGTCAGATATTTTTTCACAGAAAATTATAAGACTTGGAGATTCCAAGTCAATTCTAAGTCAACCATGAACAAGGCATTTTCTCGACTTCCCTCATCCCTTGATCACAAGTTCCAACATAAATTCACTAATCTTGATCACTAGATTCATCAGAAGTTTTTGGTGGATCTGGCATACCCAGGAACAAACTTCAATGACCCAATATCAACAGACAAATACCATACCATAGAGTATACCATACCATTGACAATACCATTGACAATACCATTGACAATACCATAGACTATAGGCCATGGAGAGTAGACCATAACACAGCAATGAATCACTAAGACCAGCCAATCAAGTGAGATATGTTAAGGCTGTGGATTCAAAGCAGATATGGTTTGTCTTTCAAGATCCAGAATGCAACTTTTATTCAGGACAGGTAAACTCTTTCTCCTTTTCGGTTCCAGCACAAGTCACAAGTCACAAGTCATGTCCATTCCAGTCTAGATATCTCCACCATTTTCAGCCATCGTCCAAACCCAATAGTCAGGTAGTCATACTGCGAAGGATAGAGATGCTGATCAGTGACCAGAGACAAGTGACCAGCACAGTATCAGTACCCAGTATACTCTATCCACTTTCAGTACCCAGTATACTATCCACTGTCAGTTTCCATTATCAGTATCCATGATCAGTATCCACTGTCAGTATACATTATCAGTATCCATGATCAGTATCCACTGTCAGTATCAGTATCAGCACCCACTATCGTAGTGTCGATCCCAATAATGACCTGTACTCTTCAGCTAAGACGTAGCTTAACTCAATCCACTTCCCTTGAACCTTTCTGGCCTTCCCAACACTTCAATCATCCAGGTTTCCAGCATGCTAGAGTTTTTTCCAGCTTTCAAAACTCCCTATTTCGGACTCTTTCACTAGACTATAGTTCTAGTACCTGTAGTTCTAGTATCTGTAGTTTTAGTATCTGTAGTCTCTAGATCCTAGAAGCTCTGATTCCTTTGAAATCATCCTAAGTTCTTCTCCAGCCGAGACATTTTTTCCATGGCCTTAAGCTTTGATTTGCTGTTTTTGGCCTTTTCTTGCTGCGCCTTGTACCTTAATTCGGCAGCCGAGGCAGCGTTCCCTTTGGGCTGGTCACCGTTTGAACTGCCTCCCAACACGTGGCCTTGTTTAGCATTGGCCCGAGCCCTCTTATCATTTTGCTTTTCGGATATTTCTGAGCGTTCTCTTGAACTGCTTACTTTGGTCCCATGGGTGTCTTTGGATAAACAGCTGCCCATGTTACTGGTGTGTTACTAACTAGTCTCGTTAAGCCGCGCCAAAAACAACTAGTCCGGTTCTATATACAGTCTGCGCTGGACTTCCTCCATTTGCATGATACTTTTGCAAATCCTCCAATCCTTCAATCCTATACTTCTTCCTCCTTGACTTTCCTGTGCATGATAGTATGTGCTGTAGCCTTATAGTCGACATTCTCCTTCAAATTTTTAAACTCGGGCTTCTCGATGGCAAAGTCGAGCTGGAAGTTATCCTCGTCTTCCAGTGCAACCCGTGCCACGATGGCCAGCTTGTCATTGTTCATCCAAAGCCTCACAAATCTGTCCACTGCTCTTTCGTCCTGATGGTAGTTCTTGTAGATCGAGAGCAACGCCAAGTAAATCTCTTCACGGTCCTCTTTGAACCGCGATAAGATCGTGGCGTCTCTCAACGACGCCCAGTCGGCAATTGGAATGTACGTGAAGCCCGAATTGTCCAAACTCTGCAACGACAAGTTCCAGTACTCGACTATCTCGGCGGGCTCGACTCCTTCGATGTCTCCAAGCTTCTTCAATGCCACCCGGTGCGCCACTTGAGTTTGCTCCACGTTATGGATGGCGTAGTTTTCAATCAACTGCTCGAAAACCGTCTTGTCTCCCCACGAGTAGTTCGAGATGATGTTGTTGAGGAACAATTCATCCACCTTCTTGGTGCTGGCATAAATCGAAATCACCTCCTTCAACTTGGTGTACGACTCCTGGGTAAGCGTAGGATAATTGTGGAAGAAAATGGAGAAGAACTTGTTGTTGACAATGGCATAACGCGAGTTGGAGTTAGATACAGCGTTCAACGACTTGGTGGTGTGGTAGAACTTGACTGTGCTCTTCCAAACGTTCAAGATATTGTCAAATGGCTCGTTGGCTTGTTGGCAGTTTTCAAGGAGAGAGGCAACATGGGGTGCTTTCAAAAGCACGGGGTATGGAAGTCCGTTGTAAATCACCTTATCGAAAAAGTTCTTGGCGATCTTGACGTCTTTACACCACCCAATGAAGGAAAGATGCAACTCCGCCAACGACTTCTGAAGTAACCGTCTCTCGGGGTTCAGTGCCAATAACTCCAACATTTGCTCCAATGAGTCCAAAGCTCTCTTATAGTCACCTTCCTTGAGAGCGATTTTTCCCATCGACGACAATAATTCGTGGTATCTAAACGCAGTTTTCTCGCAATTCACCTCAAACAACCGGGTGATTTGCTCATACGTGAACCGCTTTTCGTCGTAGGCAACTGGCAACACGATAGAAAGCACATTCTGTTGCAAGTAGAGCCGGCTGTTTTTGTTGGAGTTGACTCCGTGCTCCCAAAGCTTGATCAACTCATGTGGAAGGTTGAATTGGGACATGGCAAGGAACAACTTCCGGATGGTATCATTCTCCACCACCGCATGGAATCGTTGGTCCGACACGAAATCCGCAAGGTTAACGATGGCATTTTTCAACAAAATATCGTTATGAAGCGATTTGTTTTGATATTGGTCAGAATCTCTATTCATTTTCTGCGACAACCGCGACACCCGGTTCTTATATGTGGTGTCATTAAGCACGGAGGCGTACTTCCACACATCCTCCTGGCTAAGTTTGTCTCTAACTTCATCTTCCTTAAACAAGCTAAGAAGGATCTCTAAGTTCTCAGATATATTAACTTTTCTCTCTTTCTGACTTGCCAACTTGGTGACCAAGTCCACAAACTTCTTGGTTGGCCCACTCACAATCTCCTGGGACTCTTCGGGCTGTGATGCGTCATTAGGAGGAAACACGGCCAGCTTGTTGAGTTGGAACTCAGATCTGGTTTCTGTTTTGGGGAGCGTTACTGTGGAGTAAGCTCGGATTTGGTGCTTGATATCACGTTCGGAATTAGGAATTATCAAAGCACTGGAGTTGGACCGGACATTTCGAAGAAGTGCCGGTCTCAAAGTTGAGCCCGATGTGGAGGTAACAAACCTAAGCATTATATCTAAGATTTCTTGGAGGTGGAAAACGAAAGCTTGTTATCGCTGTGGTATGAGTTTTGGCCCTGTTGTCGGGAGATGACTGACCTTTTTTCTCGTAAAGGCGCTGCCCGATGGTGTACGGGTGTCATTCGATTTGCAACCCATGCACACCCATTCCGTGTCGGTTATCCGAATATGGAATACGTATGTCTTGGCAAATCTGAAGCCTTTCTGTTTTGCGGTCTTTTGTTTTCTTTTTTAGACACCTTCTCTTTGGTGGCAGTTTATAATGCTCACTGAAACAACAAAATGATTAGTTTATAAAGGAACCTTCACTGGTAGCTATCAAGGGAAGAGCTTTTCAGTAGTCGAACTAGTATTAAAAGTATTCCCCCTTTTAACAAAGGTCATGCTTTTAAGAAATTATATTGGGAAAGCCATGGGCGGGGGGACCTACCTTTATACCCTTGGGCCGTCAATCACATGCAAGCCTGAAACTTACAGCCAGCGTTTGATATGCATTCATTTGTTTTAGGCTTGCATTGCAGAGCAGAAGCTGTTTCAAAAGGGCCCCCTATCCCGACCTTGCATTTGCGTGCATTTGCGTCCCCTCCCTATGTATGTTTTGCAGCCTTCAGTTTTTGAACATAAATAGGGCCCTCCCCCGCGCGTCTCCTGAAACACTACTTTTTTGAACAGCTTAATTTACATCCCAATAGTCCTTACATATTTTCCTTAAATTTGTTTCAGCATGGTAAGAAAGTTGTTTCCAATTCTATAGGGTAGTCAGAACG
Organism: Metschnikowia continentalis; assembly: GCA_002370835.1. Lineage (NCBI taxonomy): Eukaryota > Fungi > Ascomycota > Pichiomycetes > Serinales > Metschnikowiaceae > Metschnikowia > Metschnikowia continentalis. Next base: position 25,005 of record NLAO01001935.1, on the reverse strand, counting down.
TGTGTTGTCCTGTTTGCAGTACGCAGCGTCGTCTAGCGGATGGTCCGATAAGCAACCAAAACACTCGCACTGCCTGCAATACTCCATCACGTCAAACATATTTGCATTAATCCTCAGATCATACCATAGAGTCTTGACAGAACTGAAACAAGACCTGGCCTGGAAGATTATTTCAAGTGCTCTCTCCCATATACTGTCCTGAATCCTGAGAATCCAGCATGGCAGAAACAAGGCCTCTCCTACCGAAATCAAACCCGGCCCCTTCATTCAATGCTGTGACCGAGAGCATAACTGGAATGCATGTGGAAAATGTAACCACCAAGAAAACAAAAGATAGTCCCAAAAAGAAGTTGAACACTTTCGATGGCGTGTTCTTGCCTACATCACTTAATGTGTTGTCGATCTTGATGTTCTTGCGGTTTGGCTTCATTATTGGCCAAATGGGGATCTTTGGAACAACTCTACTATTGGTGATGTCCTACATTATTAATGTATTAACTGTCCTATCCATCAGTGCCATTTCTACTAATGGTACAGTGAAAGGTGGTGGTGCTTACTACATGATCTCAAGGTCTTTGGGGCCTGAGTTCGGTGGAGCAATAGGAATCATTTTCTTTATTGGGCAGATCTTGAATGCATCTTTGAATGTGGTGGGTTTCATCGAGCCCCTCTTGGTCAATTTTGGCAAAGTTCAGGGTGATATTCTCCCGTTGCTACCCGTGTCGTACCTTTGGCAAATATTCTACTCAACCATTCTTTTGGCTGTATGTACAGGAGTTGCTATGGTGGGTTCATCTTTGGTGTCGAAAACAGCGTTTGGCTTATTCATTGTCCTCACCTTGAGTACACTTTCCATACCCCTTTCTGCTTTGGTGGTCCCCCCAGGCTATCCATTATCGTCGCCGCACGAGAACCTCAAATACACGGGTATCGCTTGGTCAACTTTCAAGGAAAACTTTTGGATTCATTTGACCAGTGGTGCCGCCGGCTCCGTCCAGCCCTCTGGTGTGCCCGAAACGTTCAGAAACATGTTTGGCATCTTCTTTCCTGCCACGGCTGGAATCTTTGCCGGAGCTTCCATGTCCGGCGAACTTTCAAATCCATCTCGGTCCATTCCAAAAGGGACTTTATATGGGTTGCTCACCAGTTTCGTGCTTTATTTGTTGGTCATTGTCTCTCTAGGTTCATCCACTCCTCGTGAGTTACTCCACAACGATATCAAAATCATACAGTCCATCAATATCAACGGGATGATCATTATCCTTGGCGAAATATCCACCTCCCTTTTCTCCGTGATCATGGGTGTTGTTGGTGCTGCCTCGATGTTGAATGCCATCGCCGATGATAGGATCATTCCTGGTTTGGGATGTTTTTCTATGTGCAAGAAGCTGAAGTCAGAAAAAAGAAGTGCAGAAATCAAGGGTATCATCTTCACCTGGTTCTTGGCGCAGATCTTTCTTTTTGCTGACATCAATCAGATTGCCACTTTTATCACCATGGCATTCTTGATGACTTTCTTGGTCACGAACTTGGCGTGTTTCTTGTTGCGAGTGGGATCGGCCCCCAATTTCCGGCCTTCCTTCAAGTATTTCAACTCCAAGACGGCTTTTACGGGAGGTTTGGCATCAATCATAGCTATGTACATCTGCGATGGAGTTTCTGCCACTTCAGTGATTATCTTCTTGGTCAGTCTCATTTTGATGATACATTACTTGACTCCTCCCTCTAAATTTGGTGACATTTCTCAGCTTCTTATCTATCACCAGGTCAGAAAGTATTTGCTCCGGTTGAAGTTGCAGATGAGTGTCAAGTACTGGAGACCACAGATTCTTCTTCTATGTGATGACCCCCAAACATCGTGGAACTTGATTGGGTTTTGCAACCACTTAAAAAAAGGTGGCTTGTATATTCTTGGACATGTGGTCTTGTTGAACGATGGCTCAGCAAAGGGCGATTCTGGGAAACAGTCTTCCGAATTCAATGTGGAATCTTTTAAAGAAGTTAGGAAGCAAAAGAATGCCTGGACGAAGCTCCGTGACATGGCCAAAATTAAGGCCTTTGTGCAGATTGCCATTGGCCCTACCTTACCGTGGGGAGTTCGGAATGTGTTTTTGGGATCCGGTCTTGGTGGAATGAAACCAAATATCACAGTGCTTGGTTTTTTCGACTATCACAAGCATGGCGTGGACTTGTCTCTCATTTCCAACATGAATCAACTGAAGTTACGTCTCCCCACCGATGAGTGCAGAAAAGAAAAGAAGGTGTCAGCGAGCCTGTGGGTTCAAATCGTGGAAGACTTGATTATAATGCAAGCCACTGTGGCTGTTGCAGCCAATTTCCAGGGCATGAAGCTCCCCACCTTCGATGAGTCATGGCTCAAGGAGAAATTCCTGAAGAAATCAAGAAAGGAGAAGCGCTATATTGACTTATACCCCATTCAAATGTCCAGCGTGTGTCTTCTTGAAGATGGCAAGTCGGTGCTTTCGACGAATTTCGATACCTATACATTGATCTTGCAACTCGGGTCCATCCTTTCCACTGTTGATGAGTGGAGCAAAAACGGGTATGTTTTGCGGGTGGTGGTGTTCGTGGAGAATGAGAATGAAAAGGAAGAAGAGCACAATCGGTTAGTGAGTCTTTTGGAAAGTTTGAGAATCGAGGCTGAGGTCAAAGTTGTGTGTTTTGATGATGGTTCGTTGACTACGTACAACCTCATGGTCAAGGCATACACCGTGACGCCAGAAAACCAACAGGCATACACAGACATTCTGACGGTGCTTCAGGATGAGGAATGGTGGCACAATCTCGTGGAAGCTCGGCAGATATTGAAGCAGATTAAAGACCAGAAGTCTAACAAAACGAACGACAAGCACTCCAAGGCTATTTCCATAGCAGACGATGTTTCGACGCGGCTTAGTGGGCTCACGTTGAACCCCAAGAGTTTTACTGACTCGAACCTCGGCAAATCGCTCCGCAACAATAGAAGATACACTTTATCCAATCTACACGAGCAGGGCTTGGCGGTTTCGCTCAATATGAAGACGCAGGGAGGAGACATGTTTTTTAAACACGACGATGCCTTGGAAAGCAGTGATGAAAGCGATACTGATCGGGATCCCAGCAACACCAACAGCAACGTGCAGTCTTCCCAATCGAGCATAAGGCCAGTCAATGCATGGGCCTCTCCTAGTCTTGATGGGACTTCATCCACGGCAACAGAAAGAAGTGAAGTTTTTCAGAAAACCTCCGACAAAAGTGGAACGACGACCCCTTCAAAAACGGCCACGACTCCCTTCAAATCAAAGCATCTTAATGGCTTAACGATCAATAAGCCGCTCGCGAGCCGTTCTTCTAAAGTGAATCTTCGCCCGAATTTCCTGGCAGTCAAGATTCCCCAGGCCAAAATCCGGGATGATGAAGATGACAACGAGAACGACGAGGACGTTGACGACAACGGGCTGGCCAAACCGTCCATTAGTTTTGTTGCAGACGGAGAAGACGGAGATTCCGAATCCAAATCTAAAGAGAAGCCGAAGCAGCCCGTTTTGGAAGTACGGGACAACATGGGGGAGACCATCCACTCGGCAGCACCTTCCATTTTGGGAGGGATCCAAGGAAACGTTGATGCATCTCTGGATGAAGAAGAAGCTCCAGACTCGGAAGTGAGGCCCAAAACAAGGTTCCAGGATCCATATGTTCCATCCCGTTCTGCAGATAAGGATAAGAGAACCACTTACAAGCAGTTGCAAAAAGAACTTGACGAGTTCACCTTCAACGACTTGCCTGCTAAAGGACAACATTTGATTCTCAATGAGTTGATGAAGAAAACATCCAGAAAAGACGAAACGGCGGTGATTTTCTCCACTCTTCCAGCTCCTTTGATAGGCACACACCTCAATGAAGAGGATTCGTTGGATTATGTGAAGGACCTAGCAATCTGGCTCGATGATCTTGCGCCGGTGGTACTTATGAACTCGCAGACTGTTACAGTGACAACGTCGCTTTAATACAGAATCTTTTGGATATTCGGACCCAATGTTTATTTTGGACTACAACACAGATGAAGTACTGTACAACGCAGAATGTTTTCTGACTCTCTTACTCCTCGAAGTCATACTCGTCGCCGAAGCTCATGCCTGGATTCTGCTTCTCCTTCAAGAACACCTTGATCTTTTTCCAGATCTTGTGCACCTTTTCATTCTTGACCCCCGACATTCTACCGTCCAACTTGTTGACCAAGTAGCCAAACATATTGGCGGTGCTTTCGTCAAACAACACCCTCAACCAGAGGAACGTCAACATGATCAACAACTGGTAGCCCGAAGTGTACCTAAAAAGCAAGGTGCGGACCAATAAATAAAGAATGAGTAAGATCTCGTCAAAGGCAATGATGGAGGCCAAGAAGTTCGAGTGGTCGAGCACAAAGTTGACCTTGAAGTGAAGGGCCAATTGCAAGAACGAGATCATGAAAGTGGGGATGATTTTGAAGATGGACTTGAATGTGAAGCCCCACACAAGTGACAACACAAGGTACTGAAAGTTGCGCTGCGCCAACAACGTGGAAAAAGGAGGCAAGAACCTTAAGCCAAACTTCTTGGACATGCTGGCACCAAGGGCCATGACTGCGCCCAAAAGCGACAATCTATAACTGATGGAGTTGACATAATATACGTTCTTCAACCACAACACTTGCCAGGTGAAGGTGACGAGTCCAAAAGCAATGGAGAGCGAGTGGCCGGTAAGCCACACATAGAACTTGATTTTGGACGGGCCGGAGTTCTTGGTCACCAACCGTTTCTTGCGGTGTCTGGGCTCCACGGTATCGTTGGTAGCCTCGTTTTTGCCTGGACCTTTTTCCTCCTTCATGGAGAGTTCGGGTTGTGTCTTGGTCTCGGGCTGATTACTGGGCTTGGTGGGGGCCGAGTCTGCAGGAACTGGATAAATGTTATCGGTTCTGCGTTGAACATTGGGCACGTGCCCGGAGTTTTCATACCCTGAAGTCTTTGCGGTTTCCTGACTCATGATCCTGATTTCTGAACTTCAATTGCCGAATCTATTTTTGGATGTCTGGATTTCAACTTCGGAAAATCAATTTCTGAAGTTGATCTTGGATTGTCTGAGGGTGAAGTGTTTGATCAATTATTTATCGATGATTTGATTGGTCAACTTGAATTGACACAATTATGAAATGGTTGAAATTGTCCTGCTTGGTACTGTGGATTACAACAGTGACGATCTCTGAAGGGTGTTCAATGGGGATGTACTTGGTTTCGTTGATGTCATAGCCAAGCGAGCGCACCTGCACATATAGGGGGGCTTGCTACTGTTGCTCAGCACCGAGTCACGTGCATTGCTCGCAACTCCTCCCACCAACCACTCATTATTCATCAATCTTTGATTGGTTCCGACTATGAATGAATTCCTGGGATGTTGAACTGCATGCTCCGTATTCGGTATGGTATCTGCAGTATAATCTGTCAATGATGTGATGGTGTATGGTGTCTCCAACAGGAAGTACCTGCATATACTAGGCGCGTCTATAACATCAACAATCAGCGGTTACTCCTACAACCATGTCTAAGGTACTCAGCACGGATTTTGCCCTGCAGCCGGAGCTCAGTGTGCTTGAACGGCAGGTTCTCATACAGTACCAGAGCCTTGCCCTCAAGTTGCACAGGCTCGCGGAGGAGATTCAGAACCTCCACAAAGCAACGCCCTCGGCAGATTTCCAATCGGGACAAGCCACCGAGCTTCTTCAGAATATGCGGGGTTTGGAGCGTAAAGTGGGTTTGGTCCATACGCTTTTCCGGACGGCAGTTTATTCGCTCTTGCTCCAGAACGAGGAGTCCAAAGAAGACGTGCCCAGTGATTCGGAAAAGGCTGATTAAGGGTGGCTTTATGGTTGAATTGGTATATGCAGGGGATGGATTTCTTATTGTTATTTCCTGGAAATCAAAAAAAAATTTAGAAATCTGGCATTTGGGATCTAGAGAATGGGCCATGTGGTGATATTTCTAATGAGTGTGCAGGAACCACCAGGAATTTAAAAGAGTGGGGAAATCCAGTAACTCTGACTGTTGCAATCGATCTAATGCATGAAATCTGAATCTACTGAAACTATGAAATCCATTCAAGTGGTGCAGTAAAAAGCTCTGCATATCAAAGAATGGATTAAAGAGTGGGTGAAATAAGGGTTGGAACGAAACAAGAGCTCATAACCCTCGGTTTCCCGCTAACAAGGTGAAGACTTGAGTTTAATCTAAGCGGTTTATTCTGGTAATAGCTGAGGGTCGGTGCAGATTTGGCAGAACCATCTCTGATGAGTTCCCGAATGACCAATGAAGTCAGTATATTTGTCGGCTCTCCCTTAATGGTCGGCACTCCATGGTCTGTCTCCATGGTCTGTCTCCATGGTCTGTCTCCATGGTCTGTCTCCATGGTCTGTCTCCATGGTCTGTCTCCGTGGTCTGTCTCCGTGGTCTGAAATCTCAATGGTCTGAAGTCTCACAGAAATCCTGAAGGATTGGTATTAATGGGTAAAGCTCTATAGCTGTGAGACTCACTATAGGCAGGGCCCTTCTTATAGAGGTACTATGAAGCCTACGCCGTCTGAACTGACAATGGCCATTCCAAGATGCCATCTCTTCGGTCACCATGGTACAAAGCACCAGATTGGAATGTGTTAAACCCGAAGTACCAGGTCAGAATTTGATATACCCGAGGTACCGGGCTAGAATGTGAACAGTTTTCCATCAAACATCTATCAACAACCAGCTGAATACGTCAACTCCCCCGCCGACTACTGAAGTACCCGAATTCTCACACTGAGTATCCCGATTCCTCCCTCTGGGCAGCCATTGGCGAATGAATATAGGAAACAGAGTGGTGTACCCATGTCTGATTACGCACTCTACTCCAACTGAAAAAAAATAATCTACTACTGTACCTCCTACAATTTTTTTTATGCTAATACTCATAGTCTAAATTTTAGGCTAGTCCAATATAGATGCAGTCTTTAACTGGTCTAATTATTAATTTGGGGGATCTCGATGTGGCTTAAGTACGGTTGATTAGGATGACCGGAACTGAGGTGAAACCGGGGTGAGACGGGGAGTTGTGCGAAACGCTATAAACACCCGTACACCATGCTACCCCAGCAGAAAAAGGCCCAACGCAGACGATCTTTTTTTCAAGGGATTTTGATGAAACTTGGCTTGTTGAAATCCTGGAATTCCGGAATTCACAAATGTATATTTTTGAGTCGAGAATCTTTGCGTTATGGAACTTTTGGAGGTCTTGTAGTTAGAGAATTCCGGCCGCAGCCTTCAATTCCGGTCAATTCAGGTCAATTCCGGCCAATTCCGGTCAATTCCGGTCAAGATATCGCATACCATAAAAGGATCAGTGCTCATAATTATACATCATATAAGTATGTTATGTCAGGCTAACTTAATAATTCAGTATGGAATTCTATCCAATTTTACTCCATGGGGATTTGGAAAACCAACCACATAGCAACCAGCCGGCTGGATACGCTGGCTCCCCCCGCCAACTCCCCCGCCAACTCCCCCGCCGTCAACTACTTAAGTGGCTCGATTCCCTCGTTTTGAGGAATCATCAACCAACAAAAATAACTTAGTACTAAACATTACAACAAGAATCTAACACCGTATACACCTAAATACATATACATACATTAGTAGTCAGTTAGTCAGTTGGTCAGTTGGTCAGTTGGTCAGTTAGTTAGTCAGTTAGTCAGTTAGTCAGTTAGTCAGCTAGTCAGATAGTCAGTCAGTTAGTTAGTTAGTCTGTTAGTCAGTTAGTTAGTTAGTTAGTTAGTCTGTTAGTCTGTTAGTCTGTTAGTTAGTCTGTTAGTTAGTTAGTCTGTTAGTCTGTTAGTTAGTTAGTTAGTTAGTTAGTCTGTTAGTCTGTTAGTCTGTTAGTCTGTTAGTTAGTTAGTTAGTTAGTCTGTTAGTCTGTTAGTTAGTTAGTCTGTTAGTCTGTTAGTCTGTTAGTTAGTCTGTTAGTTAGTCTGTTAGTTGGTTAGTCTGTTAGTCTGTTAGTTAGTCTGTTAGTCTGTTAGTTAGTCTGTTAGTCTGTTAGTCTGTTAGTCTGTTAGTTAGTCTGTTAGTCTGTTAGTTAGTCTGTTAGTCTGTTAGTCTGTTAGTCTGTTAGTCTGTTAGTCAATCAGTCTGTTAGCCGGTCAATCAGTCTGTCCGTCCCCCTGTCTGTCCGTCTGTCAGGCTAGACGGGACACTCTATCGTGACCACTCAACTAATCAGTTTCTATTTACAGTCTCAGTTTCATGGTAACTACAAACTGCGGTTACTGCTTTACTACTTCTACTGCTAGGAAAAGAGCTTCAGGATATACTACTACTAACTATTATTCTGTTACCACGATCAAACTGCTACTAACTACCAACCACCAATACTATGATGGCTACTACTACTGCTGCTGCTACTAACTACTGACTACTAACTACTGACTACTACTACTACTAACTACTTACTACTACTACTACTACTACTACTACTACTACTACTACTACTACTACTACTACTACTACTACTACTACTACTACTACTACTACTACACTAATACATCGACTACACAACTGACTATTGACTACTACCACTGACTACTGACTACTGACTACTACTTGTTAGATCCGCCATAGGCAGGCCCTTTCTATGAAGGTATTATGAAGCCTCTCAGTCTAGTTGTTACAATGACCATTGCAAACGCCGTGTCACGACCATCGTTGTATGAATTACTATGATGATTTTTTCGAATATTCTGGAACAATCCTTACCATTGTTCTAGTGGAGAGTTTTTCGATGCCACGTTTCTCTCAAAGTAATATAAGCCGCTTAGGTTCCTCTCCTTGAGGAACCAGCAACGAGTACAAGATTAGGTTAAGACATGTTATAAAGAACATAGCACTACTACTACTGCTGCTGCTACTACTAACTACTAACTACTACTAACTACTAACTACTACTACTACTACTACTACTAACTACTACCAATATATTACTGTGGTGGTACTACTGACTACTGACTACTGACTACTACTACTACTACTAACTACTGACTACTGACTACTGACTACTGACTACTGACTACTGACTACTGACTACTGACTACTGACTACTGACTACTGACTACAACTACAACTACAACTACTAACTACTGACTACTGACTACTGACTACTGACTACTGACTACTACCACTGACTACTGACTACTGACTACTGACTACTACCACTGACTACATTTACATTTGAGACATGGAATCTATTCGATCGAGTATCACCCCTTCTACATTGCTATCCCCAATAGCACCAGGTATGTAAAGGGGCCAAGAGCCCAGTTATAAACTCTAAGAACTCCATTACTGTACCTTAGATACCTATAATACACCTATGAATATTTATACATACGTGTCAGATCCACCATAGGTAAATCACTACTATGGAGGTATTATGAAGTAGAAATTTAGATTTATATATTTAAAAAAAAATTTAAACGTTGTTCTAAGTACTCAGTCATTTTATTTATCTATACAGTGTTTTTTAAAACTTGACAAAATGTTTCGAACCAAGAAGACAAAACGATTCAAACCATACTAGCAAAATGATTCAAACCACACTAGCAAAATGATTTAAACCACATTAGCAAAATGATTCAAAACATACTAGCAAAATTAAACAAACCAATAATTCAAAAAGTTTCGTACACCCCTAACAAGTTGTTGTATACAGGATAACAAGGAAATAAGTTCAGTTTCAGTTTCGTCCGTTTTTCACCCTTTTTTGGTATTGCAAGACTCTTGTCCCAAATGTAGTACCATATGAGGCAATCGTCCAGATTTCAGATTTCAGATTTAAGATTTCAGATTTAAGATTTCAGAATATTGAATTCTAATAAAAAATGGTGTGAAACATTATTCCATTTGGTTTGAAAGATTGTGTAAAGGGGTACGAAAAATTTTGTCTTGGTTCGAAACATTTTGTCTTGGTTCGAAACATTTTGGTGCGCTGGTTTGAATACTTTTGAAAAACAATGTACCTGGATTCTCATTTACCCTCAACTAACTACAGTGCTTTTCAAAAGTATTCAAACACGCGCGATAAAACGATTCAAACCACACTAGCAAAATTCAACAAACCAATAATTCAACAAACCAATAATTCAAAAAGTTTCGGGCCCCTTCCACTTCAGTTCCATCCGTTTTGACCCTTGATTGGTCCTGCAAAACTCCCAAATGTAGTACATATGAGGCAATCATCCAGATTTAACAGTTCAGAATAGTGAAATCTGATGAAAGTTGGTGAGAAACATTACGCCATTTGGTTTGAAAGACTGTGCAAAGGAGTACGTAACAATTTGGTGCGCTGGTTCGAATACAGTGCTTTTCAAAACGATTCAAACTAGCGCGGTAAATCGATTCAAACCAGCATGACAAAAAGGATTCAAATCACACTAGCAAAAAGGATTCAAATCACACTAGCAAAAAGGATTTAAATCACACTAGCAAAAGTTTCGTATCCCTTCACACCCCTTCGCACAGTCTTTCAAACCAAGTTGCGTAATGGTTCATTCCAACTTTCATCAGATTTCACTATTCTAAAATCTTAAATCTGAAATCTTAAATCTGGACGATTGCCTCATATGGTACTACATTTGGGACAAAAGTCTTGCAGTACCAATCAAGGGTGAAAACCGAACGGAACTAACACTCCCTCTGAAGTTGTACTTCCGAGAACTAAGTTTGCAGAGATAAACTAGTCTATCCCCAAGTAAGTACTGTTGTAAACATGTCGGGTATATTGTCTTTGGTGACAACACGGACTAGTTTGATTTGCTTGGTGAGAACCCTGTGTTTGACATAGTCCACCTTTTTGCGAATCGGTTTGGTTCCTTCAAGTAGAGAGTCATTTTTCAATTGTCTTAATTGCTCCTTCATTATCACAGAGCAAAGTGCACATGGTGCATCACTGGTTTACATACAACACACCTACGAAGTACCTTGACTCCGTACATGCTAGGTACTTGTGGACAGAACTTGTTTCCTTGTGTTGAGAAACAAGAGCCGCGGCTCCATAGTTTCCCTGAGACCGCGGTAACTCAAGTGACTGGTCGTACCCCAATATAAAAGGACAAGCTCCTGCTATTCTATACCACCAAAAATGTATACACCACCAAAATGTATACACCACCAAAATGTATATACCACCAAAATGTATACACCACCAAAATGAGGACATACCAAGATGTATCCCGACACCAGACCTATCAATATTAATTAGTTTAGAGGTACTGATGTTTACTGAGGATCTGGATTGATTCTCTTCATCTTGATATCCTGTATACAACAAGCAACTTGTTAAGAGGTTATGTGTTGTATTAGTTTATTTAATTTTGCTAGTACAGTGTTTTTCAAAAGTATTCAAACCAGTGCGACAAAATGATTCAAATTAGCGCGACAGAATGTTTCGAACCACACTAGCAAAATTAAACAAACCAATTATTCAAAAAGTTTCGTACCCGTTCGCACAGTCTTTTAAACCAAATGGCGTAAAGTTTCACACTAACTTTCATTAGAATTCAATATTCTGAAATCTTAATTTTGGAGGATTATCTGTTATGGTACTACATTTGGGAGTCTTGCAGTATCAATCAAGAATGAAAAACGGACGAAACTGAAACTGAAACTAAACTAGTTTCCTTGCTATCCTGTATACAACAACTTATTAGGGGTGTACGAAACTTTTTGAATTATTTGTTTGTTTAATTTTGTTAGTGTGGTGTGAACCATTCTGTCGCGCTGGTTTGAATAGTTTTGAAAAACACTGTACTCCTTCGCACAGTCTTTCAAACCAATTTTATAAAACTAATACACTTATTACACTACAGTAGTTCAAATAGACTTAAAGAGTAACCATTACAAAACAATTGTGGATACGGGGTCCGTGTAATTTCTTATATACTTCTTTGCTTAGTAAGAATAAAATGAATGATTATATAACCCCTAACAAATTGTTGTATACAGGATAACAAGGAAACCAGTTTAGTTTCAGTTTCAGTTTCGTCCGTTTTTCACCCTTGATTGATACTGCAAGACTTTTGTCCCAAATGTAGTACCAAAAGAGGCAATTGTCCAGATTTAAGATTTCAGATTTAAGATTTTAGAATATTGAATTCGAATAAAAGTTGGTTTGATCCATTCTTTCTTCTTGGTTCGAAACTTTTTGTCGCACTGGTTTGAATACTTTTGAAAATCACTGTACTTTTGAAAGACACTGTACTTTTGAAAAACATTGTATCAACAAAAATTAATGTATCCACTAAAATTTTTGTTCAATTATTATTCACCTATTATTAGCCTGTAAAAATAATAATAATTTTTTATTCAACCGTTATAATTATTTATTGACTAATCATTGATTCATACACTCATGTAAGTATTATACTCTGGTTACGTCAGGTACTCTGGTTACGTCAGGGACTCTGGTTACTATGTTTATTCGCCGATGATTCTTCCGAGGGAGGCTTCTCAGAAGGAGGAATCTGAAGAGTCTGAGATGCAGTTGTACGAGAAGGTGCGCGCTGTTTGCTGGCTGGTAGCGCCCTGGTACAGTATTCCCAAGAGCCAGTTAGTGAAACAGTCTCCACTGTTAAGACAGACCGGAGACACACCATAGTGGTAACGTTACTTATGGTTAAAACGGACTTGAAGTCGTGGAAAAAAAAAATAAAAATAAAAATAAAAATAAAAAAAAAAAAAGGAAGCCTGGATTGATTGATTTCGTAATGTGGAGTAAAAACGAGTGTAGTTACAGTATTTTTCAAAACTATTCAAACCAGCATGACAAAATGTTTGGAACCAGTGCGACAAAATGATTCAAACCATACTACAAAATTAAACAAACCATACTACAAAATTAAACAAACCATACTACAAAATTAAACAAACCATACTACAAAATTAAACAAACCAATAATTAAAAATTGTGATACCCCTTGGCACAGTCTTTCAAATCAAATACAACTTGTTGTATACAGGATAACAATAAAACCAGTTCAGTTCCATCCGTTTTTCACCCTTGATTTGTACTGCAAGACTTCTGTCCCAAATGTAATACCATATGAGGAAATCGTCCAGATTTAAGATTTCAAAATATTGAATTCTAATAAAAGTTGGTTGAAGAATTTCGATGACACCATTTGGTTTGAAAGACTGTGCAAAGGGGTACGAAACTTTTTGAATTATTGGTTTGAAACTTTCTGAATTATTGGTTTGAAACTTTCTGAATTATTGGTTTGAAACTTTCTGAATTATTGGTTTGAAACTTTCTGAATTATTGGTTTGAAACTTTTTGAATTATTGGTTTGAAACTTTCTGAATTATTGGTTTGAAACTTTTTGAATTATTGGTTTGAAACTTTCTGAATTATTGGTTTGAAACTTTCTGAATTATTGGTTTGAAACTTTCTGAATTATTGGTTTGAAACTTTCTGAATTATTGGTTTGAAACTTTTTGAATTATTGGTTTGAAACTTTTTGAATTATTGGTTTGAAACTTTCTGAATTATTGGTTTGAAACTTTCTGAATTATTGGTTTGAAACTTTCTGAATTATTGGTTTGAAACTTTCTGAATTATTGGTTTGAAACTTTTTGAATTATTGGTTTGAAACTTTTTGAATTATTGGTTTGAAACTTTCTGAATTATTGGTTTGAAACTTTCTGAATTATTGGTTTGAAACTTTCTGAATTATTGGTTTGAAACTTTCTGAATTATTGGTTTGAAACTTTTTGAATTATTGGTTTGAAACTTTTTGAATTATTGGTTTGAAACTTTCTGAATTATTGGTTTGAAACTTTCTGAATTATTGGTTTGAAACTTTCTGAATTATTGGTTTGAAACTTTCTGAATTATTGGTTTGAAACTTTTTGAATTATTGGTTTGTTTAATTTTGCTAGTGTGGTTTGAATCATTTTGAATTATTGGTTTGAATCGTTTTGTCAAGCTGGTTTGAACCATTCTGTCGCGAACCAATACTTAAAGGTCGGCTGATCAGTTTGTCTAACAGCCCTATCCATACAAAGTGACATGTCCAATTCTGTCCAATGTTCCAATCCATTCAAATGTTAAGTGTCCGGTACTGTCCAATGTGTCTAATCCATACAATGTGTCCAATCATCAGTTAGTTTGTGTGGTGTGGTGTTATCTGCAGTACTGCAATGAAGATTGGTTCCTAGATATTACTTCTGGCGCTATATATAAGTTATAATATTTTCAGGAGTGCATGTGGAGAAATCTAGTTCAGATAACAGAGTCATATGCAGGTTCTGGGAAAGTCTACTTCCTTCAGAGACTTCATCTAATTTGTTATTGCCTTCTCTGTTGCAGCCACTGCTTATGCATACTCACTGGTTACCCATTGGTCATTCAGTGGTCTTTTTTGCAAAGGTCAGTGACACGAGGTTAGTGATACACTGAGCCGCTTTATGGACTTGAACTCGAAAAACGGTTTCACTGGCGTATTTTTATTCATGGCAATGCTTGCGTCGGTCGCACTAAGCTCACCTTAGTTAATGGCTAGACTTATGCTTCCATAGGTGGAACTGGCCTAATGTGAAATGTTATGAGAAAAATATGGGGCCTAAATTCCGTCCTTTTCAGGGCAGAAATTTTCGGGGCAGAAAAAGAGTCTATGCAGGTACCGGGAAAGTCTATTTATTCAGAGACTCAATTCCTCAATTCCTCAATTCCTCAATTCCTCAATTCCTTAACTCGGTTGCCTCTAAAACATATCACTTAGACTCATACTACCACCAAAACCATTCCTGAAAATTCTCAAATAGTCAATGGAGCATTTAAAAATGCCATCGGGGTGTGTATTCTTAGATTCTTTGCCTTATTGTTGTAAAATGGTGAACTATCTTAGATACTCTGAAGCTATTCTATCTGAACGTTCATTACTTTAATAGAACTAATTGTCTATTACTTTGAAAATTCTTCTAGTGTAATTCTTCTACTAGTGTAATAGTGTAATTTATGTCTACATATTTATTTGGTTTCACTTACAAATAGAATAAAATATTATAAGTAAGGATAACAACATAATTGTGAGTGTTTTTCAAAACTATTCAAACCAGTGCGACAAAATGATTCAAACCAGTGCGACAAAATGATTCAAACTAGCGCAACAAAATGTTTCGTACCCCTTCGCACAGTCTTTCAAACCAAATGAACAAGTTGTTGTATACAAGATAACAAGAGACCAGTTCAGTTCCGTCCGTTTTTCATCCTTGATTGGTATTTGACCCTTGGTAGGTATTGCAAGACTTTTGTCCCAAATGTAGTACTATATGAGGCAATTGTCCAGATTTAAGATTTCAGAGTATTGAATTCTAATAAAAGTTGGTATGAAACATTATGCCATTTGGTTTGAACTATTCTGTCTTCTTGGTTCGAAACATTTTTTTATGGTGGTTTGAACCATTTTGTCGCACTGGTTTGAATAGTTTTGTCGCGTTGGTTTGAATAATTTTGAAAAACACTGTAGTATCTGAGACTTAAAACACTAGTTGGTGTCTTCTGGTGCCTACATATATAGCTTGGTACTCAAACAAATTGTTCATATTTTTCACATTGTTTCTTGACGTGTATTTCTTGTATTAGTCTTTTCATCGGAATCTAAGGCCTGGGCTAGGATAAGAGCATGTGATGATCACCTATGAGTAGGCGAATAGAACAACGTTATATCAAATATCAGAAATATCAAGAAGTTTAGTATATGTTTATTGTGGGTCATTAATTTGAATACTTTTGAAAACACTGTATATATATCTATATCTATTTTTGTATCTATATCTATATCTATATCTATATTAAAAATTAATTAATTGGATGTCCTGCATATAACCCCCCAAGAAGTCAGTGCGGACGAGTCATTAATTATTTCTCCATAATTACCTCTCTCTCTCTCTCTCTCCACCAACACATCTCAGCACATCTCATTCTTCTTCCACCCTTTTTTTTTCAACCACTTTTTTTTTCAACCCCCTTCATTTAACTACTGCTCCTTTTTTTTTTTTTCAATGTCCAACGATAAATACTCTACGCCCCTTTCGTCGCGTTATGCGTCCGAGGAAATGTCCCATATCTTCTCGCTAAGAAACCGCTTCTCCACGTGGAGAAAATTGTGGTTGAAGTTGGCTGTGGCCGAACAAAAGGTGGGGCTTTCTGTGATTACTGATGAAGCTATTCAACAGATGGAACAACACTTGCAGATTACTGATGAGGAGATTGCTGCTGCTGCTGTGGAAGAGGCTAAAGTTAGACACGATGTCATGGCCCACGTGCACGTGTTTGGCCAAACATGTCCTGCCGCCGCTGGAATCATCCATTTGGGTGCCACGTCATGTTACGTCACTGATAACGCTGACTTGATTTTCTTGAGGGATGCATATGATGTATTGATCCCTAAGTTGGTCAATGTCATTGATAGATTGCTGCAGTTTGCTTTGCAATATAAGGATTTGCCAGTTTTGGGCTGGACTCACTTCCAACCGGCCCAGTTGACTACCGTAGGTAAGAGAGCCACCTTATGGATTCAGGAATTGCTCTGGGACTTGCGCAACATGGTGCGTGCCAGAAACGACTTGGGTTTGAGAGGTGTCAAGGGTACTACCGGTACTCAGGGCTCGTTCCTTTCGCTTTTCCATGGTGACCACGATAAGGTGGAGGAATTGGACCAGACCGTGGTCAACTTGCTTGGTTTCGAACACGTGTACCCTGTGACTGGCCAGACGTACTCGCGGAAAATTGACATTGATGTGTTGAGTCCATTGGCTTCGTTGGGTGCTTCCACTCACAAGTTCGCTACGGATATCCGCTTGTTGGCCAACTTGAAGGAGATCGAGGAACCTTTTGAGAAGTCGCAGATTGGCTCGTCGGCCATGGCCTACAAGAGAAACCCCATGAGATGTGAGAGAGTGTGTTCGCTCTCCAGACACTTGGGAGGTCTTTTAAACGATGCCATCCAAACTGCTTCCGTGCAATGGTTTGAACGGACCTTGGACGACTCGGCCATCCGCAGAATCTCTCTTCCTTCTGCTTTCTTGACCGCTGATATCTTGTTGTCCACCTTGATCAACATCACGTCTGGCTTGGTGGTGTACCCCAAGGTGATTGAGAGACGGATCATGGCCGAGTTGCCTTTTATGGCCACCGAGAACATCATCATGGCTATGGTGGAGAAGGGTGCTTCCAGACAGGAATGTCACGAGGAGATCCGTGTTCTTTCCCACCAGGCCTCTGCTGTAGTTAAACAGGAGGGAGGTGACAATGACTTGATCGAGAGAGTCAGAAACACTGAGTACTTCAAGCCCATTTGGGGCGAATTGGACTCGTTGTTGGACCCATCTACTTTTGTCGGTAGAGCTCCTCAACAAACTGAGAAGTTTGTCCATAATGATGTCAAGAAGGCATTGGAGCCTTTCCAGCACTTGGTGACCGCCGAAAACGTCTCTTTGAACGTTTAACTTGACAGTCAGTCAGAGACTTAATGAGTCAGTCAGTCAGTCAGTCAGTCAGTCAGTCAGTTAGTCAGTCAGTTAGTCAGTCAGTTAGTCAGTCAGTTAGTCAGTCAGTCAGTCAGTCAGTCAGTCAGTCAGTCAAACACTCAATTAGTCAATCGGTCAGTCAGTGGACTACAGTTGTTAGCTGACTGTAAATAGATTCTATAATACACTCTAAGCAACCGAGGGCATGGCCCTATAAATACAAACTAACCTTCCCAAATTCCATATTTCATAAACTCCAGAGACTACAGTAGGCTCCAGACACCAAACACCAAACACCAAACATACTCTCACGCAAACACCAGAACCAGATATAATGAATATCCAAACCTCAAGATATGTTCTTGCATACAGTTCACGGCTTCTCGATGCCCACACTGGTAGACCCCAGACTGGTAGACCCCAGGGAATTTGCCCTTGAAAAAACCGACGACCGGGAATTCAGACTCGACCCACTACTATAGCCTTCCAGGTCGGCATACAGCGGCGTCCTGCACATGTACAGCTGGAGATTATCGGTGATGTGATTGGGCACCTGGACAGGAAGCAGCAGGAGATCCTCTGGGTGCAGGTTAACAAGGCGGTCACTCTCCAGAATAAGGTGCTGCACGTGCTGCAATACCGGCCCCGGGTCGAACGTCGTATAGAGCATGCGGTCGGGCTCTGAGTTGACGTCCACCACTCCATTGATCAAGTCTCGTTCCAAGATCCGCAGGTCCACGTATAAAGACATGGCCTCTGCCGAGGGAACAAAGTAGAGTTTCATGTCCACCTTGTAGCGAGGACGAGCCACGACCTTCTTGAGGAACAAATTGCTGGGCAGCGAGTTGGTGCGGCCCAATGACGTCACCATATCCTCGATGTACTCTCCATCGTCAATGAGGCTGGGGTCGCCCGGGTGTGCGGTTTCCAACTTCACCAACACGGACGGCTCCAGGTTGGTGGAGGCCGATTTGGTTACCCGCACCAACGAGTACTGGTGGATCTTGAACACTGACGCCACCGCGGTGTCCAAGCAGTTGAAGGTGCCCACGAGGTCGTGGGGCTGGATGCCGTGGATGTCCAGGTCGTAGCGGAGTGACTTGAGCACTTTAGACGGGACGCCGGCCAAGTCCACAAGATTGTTGTCAATGAGCCTAATCACCCGAGTGTCCAACTTGCCGGTTTGGAGAACTGACGGTAGGTACCTTGCGAGTTGTGAACCAAGTGGTTTCTGTTCTGAATTGCCCGGGATATGAGACATTTCCTGAGACATCTCCTTAGACATCTCCTGAGACGTGTTAGATGTGTTTTGGGATATTCCCAGAGATGTGTATCTGAAGGGATCTGTGGGTTTCTGAGACACATCGTAGTCCATGTCGGACGGTTCCAGCTTAACGGAAACGTCTTGCAGTGAAGCCATTGGCTGTTGGAACAGTCCATTCTCATGAGTGTTTGATTCTCTCTTGATCTTTTGTCTCTTATCACTCCTAGCAGGATCATTTCTTCCTCCTTCATTTCTTTCTCCTTCATTTCTTCCTCCTTCATTTCTTCCTCCTTCAAGCTTTTGCTTCCCTGGAGGGTACAGTAGACGGGCGTGGTGAAGCTCGGCACTAAGATTATAGGCCTTCAACAGCGCCGAGGAGTTATCAAACTCCATGCTAAAGAGCGTCTGGCCTCGAGACGTTGCCGGCGTGAGTTGACGAAAGATCTCGTAGATGGATGGACACAGCACGAGACGCACACGGAGCCCGGCCTCCAAGAATTTGCGGTGAAGCTTCAGGCCGAAGGTGTCCGGGTTGGAGACGCGCTTGACCGAGCTCTTGCGGCGTAACGCAATGTCAATGAGTCGCACGTTGCGGAGCGCATGAGGGTGGATGCGCGACCGGTGAAGTTTGGACACGCGGCGTCCTGAGGTGTTGATGGTGAGTCCCGGCTCGCTCTCCACCTTGGACGCGAATTTGGATGTTTCTGGTATCACGCTGTGCGACAAGTTACCATGGGTGTTGTTTTGGGAGGGGTTGATTTTTTTGAAGGGCAAATTATTGATTTTTTGGAATTTCCTCTTTTGGACATTTTCTTTCATATTCTCCACCCCACTCATCTCCGTATTGGTATCGGACATCAGCGTGGGTTCGGGAGTCAGAGTGCCTTCATTCAGTGACTCATTCAGAGCATCGTTGGGACTCAATTCCAGCGGCAAGTTCTCGGCCAAAGGATCGGTTGCCGGCGCTTGTGCCAGCGGGGATGCCGAGCCGGACCGGTTCAAAAGTTCCCGGATTCCAAGCATCCTTGGCGATGCCTAAAGGGGGTAAGGTTGAGATGGGTATCACTCACACACACACACTCACACTCACTATCACAGCTTCACTATTGACTCTTTCAGCAAGTATCCAGTGTCTTAGGAGGGTTACAGAAGTCTTAAGCCAGCGGTTAAAAAGCAAACAACAAGCCAGAAAAGACTCAAATAGCAATGAGACAATCAGGGGATAAGCACAGCAGGAATGGGTAGGTATGGCTATGCAACAAGACACAAGGCCAAAGATCGGGTAGTTTTAAGTCGAACTAGAAGAAGTTGTTGGAAACGAATTGGCCGCAGTGGATGACGAAATAACAATGGTCAAAAAAGGGTCTGAGAGTAGAAGAGGCTCGAAAATACGCATCCTGACAGTTGCTTTAAAAAATACGCACCGGTGGAGCTGATAGCCATGCCCATGCAAAAGCTCATGAGGAATGCATGGTTAATGATGAGGATAGGCGCTAAGGCAGCTAGGTCTGTGGCTTGTGTGCAGTTCAGCTGCTGCTTTCGCGCGAGAGAAGCAGACTTGTATGTCCTCACAAAATGGAGGTCGGGGGAATTCTGCAACCATTGGTTTTCGCTTCCAAAATCTGAACGGCGTTTATGGGTTTGCGGTGTTAGAAAGCCTAATAAGGTGTTTTTTCACTTTTTTTCAGATTTTTGGCACCGGTTATGGCCTCTTCTTGCCGTTTTTTGCAGTTGATTCTTCTTATGTACGGCCCGCGGTGCAGCGCTTGTATGCACACTCTCAGGAGAATTGTCTCATATTTTTTTTTTTTCTTTTGCTCGTTTCCTCCAAGTACTCGCACTTGTGGGTGGGACTCCGTGCACCCGTACCCCCGACTGCCCTTTGCCGCCCGTTCTCAGACCCCTGTACTGCATACCTGTCCGGCCCCTGCCCCGCACTTGGTCAGCTGGAATTCTTTAATTATTCTCAGAAACAAATTTCACCAATTGTTTCATACTTTGCATGAATGTGGTCATTTGATTTCAGACCCGGTCCCGGTTTCTGTATGTTTTTACCGTGTGTGGCTCGTTACTTGGTCCTCTCTCGGCTGCGACTGCGACCGGCTGCTGCCAACTGCAACATCCAAACACCACTAAATCACGCCACGCAACATCAGTACCCTCACTGTCTCACTCTCGATGTCTCACTCTCATTTCTCACTCCCATTTCTCACTCTCATTTCTCACTGTCTCAATGTCTCACTTCCTACTACTACTCCCACTCACTTACCTACTACTTATTATTCCATAACTTCTACTACACCACTACCACACTACTAGCTACTAATCCACTAACACTATCACACTACTATGCTACTACTTCACTAGCACTATCACTACAATGTGATGAATTATCATACTGCAATTGCCTATAATACTCTGCTGTTTATATTTGATTACTGATATTATGGTGGTGGTGTAGTATTGGTGTGTTGTATTGGTGTGTTGTATTGGTGTGTTGTATTGGTGTGTTGTTCTCATGGATGAGTGTTGCAATTAGTGGTGCGCAGCAAATAGTGAGACGGCAGCAAGTGTGAGCAATGGTGAGGCTGTGACACTGTGACACTGAGACTGTGACACTGAGACTGTGAGGACTGTGAGAAGTGATTATCATAGTGTCACAGTCAAGGGCTCATTGAAGAGTTGTTTGACGATTATCCTCTTTCGTTCCTATTCACATTATCTACTAACAGGGCTGACTCCTTACAAAGGCTCCACTCTGTAGGGTAATGAGTATAGTTGCCGAAGCAGTCTATAAGTATGGCTGGAAGTATTCGACTGAAGACTTGAGTGACTCAGAAATCTCTGGGGAAATAAGAGTGGACAGGTCTTAGGACTATTACTACTCAGTGTCAGTGACTAGTGACTAGTCAGTAGATAGTCACTAGTCAGTACATACTAGTCAGTACATACTAGTCAGTACATACTAGTCAGTACATACTAGTCAGTAGAACTAGTAGTGCTTCTAGAAAGTCACTAGTCACTAGTCAGCAGTACTAGTAGATAATTGTTATGTTCTTTGATACATTTATGCCTAACTAATACTATGCTCGTTGATTACTTCTCAAAGGAGGAAAAGGCATTTATAGTGCATTTGCTAGATTTTTGTTACCACGTTTAATACCTCGAAAACACGTTTCGTGAACGGCAATCTAACATGGAGCTCACACCCGAATACACATATAGTAATGATTAGCTATCAAATGTGCTAACAAGAATCTCCCAACTTTCAAAACGTTAGGCCTAAGAGAGTATATTATGCATCACAATTTTAGATCCACCAGAAGTGCTCTACCCATTCCAGTATTTTAAGCCTACGCTGACTAATCCTAATAATAGCCATTCTATTGTGCCACTCCTCCACCATCATTGTACAAGGCACATTGTACAAGGTACATTGTACAAGGTACATTGTACGAGGTACCAGGAGGGAAAGTGATAAACCCGAGGTACCAGGAGGAAAGTTGAGAGTTTTCTCCCTTTGCACCTAGCAACACTCGTTGACTATGCGATGCCATTGTTAAATACTTAAATAGCTCAGTTCCTTTTTCTGGGGAATTATCAACCAAAAAACATACTAAATAGAGTACCTGACGTAACAATAAGAATCTAACACACACCAGATATATCTATATTCTGTATGTTACTCATATAGAACCATGTTTCAAAGGATGTATTCTTTATATGCTCTATTCGATCATTCACCGATAAAGTTAGACTACCTCAATTGTATATTTCATTATCTAAGTTCTGTTAGATTCTTGTTGAACGTTAAGTACTAAGTAATCTATTTTTGTTGATGAATCCTCAGAGAGAGTGAGGAACCAGTGCCGGTTTATATAACAATTGAAGAGAAATGTGGTAGTGAAAAACTTTTTACCGGAACAATAGTGATGATTGTTGTGGCATCTTCGAAAAAAAGGCCATCATTGTCGATGGCTGAACACCATGATACGACGTTTGCAATGGCTCTTGTTAGTATCGGACAGAGAGACTGACTTCATAATACCTCCATAGATGACTGCCTATGGTGGATCTGACAAGTTCAGTGTTGCTCTGTTGTACTGTTACAGTGATTTATTGTTGTGGCGGTATAGTGATTTATTGGTGTAGTGTTGTTGTCAGAGGTAGTACCCAACCTATTTATTATGAAGCTTCTCTGCCTGATTGATACTTTGTATAAGGCCTTCTACCCATCCAGCCGCCAGTCAGCTACCCATCCAGCTACCAGTCAGCTACCAGTCAGCCACCAGCCAGCCACCAGCGCACACCTTCTCTTGAACAGTTATATAAACACCTCAGATTCCTCCCTTTGAGGCATCATCAGCGAATGAATATAGTAAATAGAGTACCTGAAGTAACAAGAACCTAACAGTTATAGTGTTGTAGTGGTCATAGTATAGTGTAACTTATGGCTCTAAAGACTAATACATCTAGATCACTATCAGAAGGTAGAAATAAGAGTATTAATAGTACGGTTCATCAGTTACCTGTGACCTGTGATCAGTTACCAGTTACCAGTTACCTGTGTCCAGTTACCTGTGACCTGTGAGTGTGAGTGTGAGTGTGAGTATGAGTGTGAGTATGAGTGTGAGTATGAGTGAGTGTGAGTATGAGTGAGTGTGAGTATGAGTGTATGAGTACTAGCTCTGGTGCGCAGTCAAGGTCCAGTATTCCATGGTCTTAGCTCTCAGACAATTTGACATAAAAAGTTGGCCGTTTCCAGTCAAAATCTAGTCATTATTTTAGTCATTATTTAATCTTACTTATAATTATGTATCTCAATACTTATTTTTACAATTTTTACTTAACTGGATTTTTAAGGCTTGGTTCATGGTTTATATTCTCAATATCTCCCATTCGCGTAACCACTTGACAAAATATCTGTCTGCTCTCGCGATCACCAAAGTTCTAAACCATGCCGCACCGTACTACTCTATATTACACTACCATACTCAACCATACTATTCTCCATACTCAACCATACTATTGTATACTACACTACACTACACTTGTTAGATCCAAGATGGGTGGAATATATCCCATATAAGGATTGAGCTCACGTGCCCAGTTAATCGTAATCAGTTAATCGGGAACCGAACTACTACGCCCCTTCTCGGTTCACCGTTACTACACCCATTCGGACCTTCCGGTAGAAAATTTAATGGTGGCCGATTCCTCTTCCTGAAGAATTATCAACGAATATACTTTCGATTAGATAATTTACGTGCTTACAAGAATCTAACAACACTTTGAAATCAAAATAAATTCTAGATTTAAATATCCCAGGTTTAAAAAAGTGTATATACAATTAGAAAATGGTGAGAATGAAGAAGTTGAAATCCAAGTTACTCCTGATTTTCTAGAATCTCATTTAATTAAAAATACTAGAGATTTTGACCCAGGGCTCGCACCATTTATTTTGACGACTTCATTTAAAGTACGCCATTCCCTTTACTGCTAATCATACCTGCGTCGGTCTACAGTACGGATTATTTTTTTTTAGTATTTAATAATTTTTATATCATTAAATAATACAAAATAATTATCTACTATACTATACTAGACTATGCTATGCTACAGTGTGCTACAGTGTGCTACACTACCCTACACTACCCTACCCTACACTAACGGGTACTACACTCTGTTAGATCCACCAGAAGTGCTCCATCTATTCCAGTATTTGAGCCTACGCTGTCTAATCCTAACAATGGCCATTTCACTGTGCCACTCCTCTACCATCATTGTATGAGGCACCAGGATGGAATGTGATAAACCCGAAGTACCAGGATGGCATGTGATAAACCCGAAGTACCAGGATGGAATGTGGAGAGTTTACCCCAAGCACCTAGCAACAACTGGCTGGATACTCTAACTCCACCGGTCAACTACTCAAGTAGCCCGAATCCTTCATCTACGTAGCCCAAATCCGCCCTCTCCTCCTGAGGAATCATCAACAAAAACATACTAAACAGAGTACCTGACGTAACAAAAAGAATCTAACAGTATACCCGACTTAAGGTAGTGGGTAGTAGAGTGTAGAGTGTAGAGTGTAGAGTGTAGAGTGTAGAGTGTAGAGTGTAGAGTGTAGAGTGTAGAGTGTAGAGTGTAGAGTGTAGA